>JAEAOA010000363.1:2135000-2152500 GCA_016746295.1 Potamilus streckersoni | reverse complement strand
TTTTCTCTTTCCCTACCTTTTGAATATATATGATGTCCTGAATTTCGTGCTTGATTTGTTTTCTACTAATGGCAGACAGCAGTACTTTTCATATTGTTTCTAATTGGCAGTGTATAGTTTACATGTAGCTACCGAGACTGCTACGGAACGATTAAACATTTTGCTGCAAATGTATCGTCACGTAAGGATCATGTGTTTGAAAGGTCCATGGTCAAAAATCAATATCGATTGATGTAGTATTTATAGTGTTTTAGATTTAATTCCAAAGGCAATAGTCAAAATGAAGGTTTAAGTGATCTTAAGGTCAAATATGCAAAGAATGAATAGCTATAATATCTGTGATGTGATGTATAATATGGAATTTTAACGTAGCTTAAACAATTTTTCAGTCATATCGCTACGATCTCTGCAGTATGACAGTTTATAGTGATGTCTAGCACTGTAGCATCGTGCCGCAGACATGTAGAATGATGTCCCATCCAATCACATTATCCTGACACAAGGCGAGGCAGCTGTTAGTACCATTTTGTAAGTCTTTGGTATGACTCGACCGGGGATTGAACCCACGACCTCCCACATCCGAGGCGGACGCTATATAAATCAGACGATTACGAGGTTACCGTCAAAATAGTTGGTCCCTTGTAGTCTATGTGACGATAAAACAAATGTAAAATACTAGCTGTAAATATTTCCATTGACCGGTAGTACTATAGCAATTCCTCACTAACACATACTCTATTATCTTCATTGCTTGGTAGTACTATAGCAATGAATCAGTAATGAAATCTCTAGTGCCATTTACACTAACTGGTAGTACTGTACTAATGAATCATTAGCACAAACTCTAGTGCTATTTCCACTGACTGACAGTACTGTAGCTATTGCTCAGTAACACATTCCCTAGTGCTATTTGCATTGATTAGCAATACTGTGGAAATGACTCAGCAGCACATAGTCAATTGCTAGTTCCACTGACTGGTACTACTATAGCAACGACACAATAGCATATACTTTATTGGTATCTCCATGATTGCTAGTATTGTAAAAATGACTCAGTAACACATACTCTAGTGCTATTTCCACTGAGTGGTAGTACTGTAGCTATCTCTCAGCAACACATTCTCTAGTGCTATTTCCACTGAGTGGTAGTACTGTAGCTTTCTCTCAGCAACACATTCTCTAGTACTATTTCCACTGAGTAGTACTTCTGTAGCTATCTCTCAGCAACACATTCTCTAGTACTATTTCCACTGAGTAAGAGTACTGTAGCTATCTCTCAGTAACACATACTCTAGTGCTTTTTCTACTGAGTGGTAGTACTGTAGCTATCTCTCAGCAACACATACTCTAGTACTATTTCCACTGAGTGGTAATAATGTGACAATTACTCAGTAGCACATACTCTAGTACTGTTCCCATTGACTTGTAGTACTGTAGCTATCTCTCAGCAACACATACTCTAGTGCTATTTCCACTGAGTGGTAGTACTGTAGCTATCTCTCAGTAACACATACTCTAGTACTATTGCTACTGAGTGGTAGTACTGTAGCTATCTCTCAGCAACACATTCTCTAGTACTATTTCCACTGAGTAAGAGTACTGTAGCTTTCTCTCAGTAACACATACTCTAGTGCTTTTTCCACTGAGTGGTAGTACTGTAGCTATCTCTCAGCAACACATTCTCTAGTACTAATTCCACTGAGTGGTAGTACTGTAGCTTTCTCTCAGTAACACATACTCTAGTACTATTTCCACTGAGTGGTAGTACTGTAGCTATCTCTCAGCAACACATTCTCTAGTAGTATTTCCACCGAGTGGTAGTACTGTAGCTTTCTCTCAGTAACACATACTCTAGTACTATTTCCACTGAGTAGTAGTACTGTACCTATCTCTGAGCAACACATTCTCTAGTACTATTTCCACTGAGTGGTATTACTGTAGCTATCTCTCAGTAACACATACTCTAGTGCTTTTTCCACTGAGTGGTAGTACTGTAGCTTTCTCTCAGTAACACATACTCTAGTGCTATTTCCACTGAGTAGTAGTACTGTAGCTATCTGTCAGCAACACATTCTCTAGTACTATTTCCACTGAGTGGTATTACTGTAGCTATCTCTCAGTAACACATTCTCTAGTACTATTTCCACTGAGTAAGAGTACTGTAGCTTTCTCTCAGTAACACATACTCTAGTACTATTTCCACTGAGTAGTAGTACTGTAGCTATCTCTCAGCAACACATTCTCTAGTACTATTTCCACTGAGTGGTAGTACTGTAGCTTTCTCTCAGAAACACATCCTCTAGTGCTATTTCCACTGAGTGGTAGTACTGTAGCTATCTCTCAGTAACACATACTCTAGTGCTATTTCCACTGAGTGGTAGTACTGTAGCTTTCTCTCAGCAACACATACTCTAGTACTATTTCCACTGAGTGGTAGTACTGTAGCTATCTCTCAGCAACACATACTCTAGTTCTATTTCCACTGAGTGGTAGTACTGTAGCTATCTCTCAGGAACACATACTCTAGTTCTATTTCCACTGAGTGGTAGTATTGTAGCTATCTCTCAGCAACACATTCTCTAGTACTATTTCCACTGAGTGGTAGTACTGCAGCTATCTCTCAGCAACACATTTTCTAGTACTATTTCCACTGAGTGGTAGTACTGTAGCTATCTCTCAGCAACACATTCTCTAGTACTATTTCCACTGAGTAAGAGTACTGTATCTTTCTCTCAGTAACACATACTCTATTGCTATTTCCACTGGGTGGTATTACTGTAGCTATCTCTCAGTAACACATACTCTAGTGCTATTTCCACTGAGTGGTAGTACTGTAGCTATCTCTCAGCAACACATTCTCTAGTACTATTTCCACTGAGTAGTAGTACTGTAGCTATCTCTCAGTAACACATACTCTAGTGCTATTTCCACTGAGTGGTAGTACTGTAGCTATCTCTCAGTAACACATTCCCTAGTATTATTTCCACTGAGTGGTAGTACTGTAGCTATCTCTCAGCAACACATTCTCTAGTACTATTTCTACTGAGTGGTAGTACTGTAGCTTTCTCTCAGTAACACATACTCTAGTGCTATTTCCACTAACTGGTAGTACTGTAGCTATCTCTCAGTAACACATACTCTAGTGCTTTTTCCACTGAGTGGTAGTACTGTAGCTATCTCTCAGCAACACATTCTCTAGTACTATTTCCACTGAGTAAGAGTACTGTATCTTTCTCTCAGTAACACATACTCTATTGCTATTTCCACTGAGTGGTATTACTGTAGCTATCTCTCAGTAACACATACTCTAGTGCTATTTCCACTGAGTGGTAGTACTGTAGCTATCTCTCAGCAACACATTCTCTAGTACTATTTCCACTGAGTAGTAGTACTGTAGCTATCTCTCAGTAACACATACTCTAGTGCTATTTCCACTGAGTGGTAGTACTGTAGCTATCTCTCAGTAACACATTCTCTAGTATTATTTCCACTGAGTGGTAGTACTGTAGCTATCTCTCAGCAACACATTCTCTAGTACTATTTCTACTGAGTGGTAGTACTGTAGCTTTCTCTCAGTAACACATACTCTAGTGCTATTTCCACTAACTGGTAGTACTGTAGCTATCTCTCAGTAACACATACTCTAGTGCTTTTTCCACTGAGTGGTAGTACTGTAGCTATCTCTCAGCAACACATTCTCTAGTACTATTTCCACTGAGTAAGAGTACTGTAGCTATCTCTCAGCAACACATTCTCTAGTACTATTTCCACTGAGTGGTAGTACTGTAGCTATCTCTCAGCAACACATACTCTAGTACTATTTCCATTGATTGGTAATAATGTGACAATTACTCAGTAGCACATACTCTAGTACTGATCCCATTGACTGGTAGTTCTGTAGCTATTGCTCAGTAACACATACATTAGTATTATTTCCATTGACTGGTAGTACTGTAGCAATTACTCGGTAACACATTGTCTAGTGCTATTTCTGTAGCAATGACTCAGTAATACATACCCTAGTACTATTTCCATTGACTGGTGGTACTGTAGCAATGACTCAGTAATACATACTCTAGTAGTAATATTTGCATTGACTGGTAGTACTGTAGCAATGACTCAGTAATATATACTCTAGTAATATTTGCATTGACTGGTAGTACTGTGGCAATGACTCAGTAATACATACTCTAGTAATATTTGCATTGACTGGTAGTACTGTAGCAATGACTCAGTAATACATACTCTAGTAATATTTGCATTGACTTGTAGTACTGTAGCAATGATTCAGTAATACATACTCTAGTGCTATTTATTTTCATTGACTGGTAGTACTGTAGCAATGAATCAGTAATACATACTCTGTTCATCAACGAATTTTAAGTAGCAGACTAGGCCTCTGCAACAAAAATAGTATTTGCTTATGTGATTTAAATAATCAAGATCTTTAACTAGGCAATTTTAATTTTGTTTGTGGTTGACTCGGTTATTACGAGTATTTTAACGCGTGCTGGGCTAATTCATTTTTTACTTTGTTTATTTTGTATAATTGGTTCTAATCATATCCCTCCGTGAGCCATAATTACCTTGTAATCGAGGTCAAATAGAGAACTGTAGGACAGATTATCTTTGAGATTTATAACCGTAGTATTTGTCAAAACCCTACACGAAAGGATGACTGTTGAAAATGAATAGTCTTCTGACACGCAATAATAGTACATACCTCACATTTAAAGTAGTAATGCAATAAAACGGTAAATATTAATGACGTATTCTTCATTTTCAGAAAGAATTAATGATAGGACAGGAGATAGTTATGAATCTTTCAATCAGAGAATTGTTTGCTATTTTATAAAAGAAAAACCTTATTGCTGAGAAATTAGTTATTTCCGGTGTTAATTTAGACGATTCCCTCTTTATTCGAAGAATATTTATGCCCACGCCATATAGTGCTGAGAATACAATGCTACCTACGTACGTCCACCTCTTTGCGTTCATCACTGCCCTGAAAATCATGCAAATCATTTCCGCTTCAACAACTGATTGTGAACAGCTTAATGCATTGAAAGTAATGTTTGTATGGTTTCCTGTACTTTAAAAAGATTTTCATTTTATAAACGGAGATTTCTATTCATTCTATTTACGGCACTCATGAAAGATTTAGGCCACGTTTCATTTCGCCACATTTGTCTCGATTTTATGTTGTGCTTTCAGTTCAAGCTTTCTATATTTTCAGAAACGTTTAGTATATGGGTTGAAAATAAATTTAATACCGGGGTTTATATGAAAAGTTACAGACACTGATTGATTTATACTGCCGTAGGTTATTACAAGTCGTTTTTCTTTCCTTTTCCGCCACATAACTTTAGAAAGAGTTCATAGAGTTAAAAAAATTTGAATTTTTTTTATTTTGAGAAGAATA
Source organism: Potamilus streckersoni (assembly GCA_016746295.1). Lineage (NCBI taxonomy): Eukaryota > Metazoa > Mollusca > Bivalvia > Unionida > Unionidae > Potamilus > Potamilus streckersoni. Next base: position 2,147,078 of record JAEAOA010000363.1, on the reverse strand, counting down.
TTTCAAGTGTATTTTTACCCATAATTTGTGTCCAAATGTCAACGAATTATGTCACCTGTTGCTTTAGAAGTTTAACTTTACATCACTAATTCTGTTTCAACTAAAAAAAACTTTTGAACTTAGTTGATGGAAACCAAATACGATAGGGATGGTGGGGGTCTAACAGATATGTGTCGGGCACGACTAATTGCCTATTTGCATTAAAACTTGATTTATTTCTCCCTTTTACTTTCTAGAGTGTTTTGAGTCTGGCTTCAGCATGCTCCAATGTATTTCAAAAGAGTACTGTATTAGACTGTTTCGCCTGAAGTGGGTTTGGATATCGTGTGTGTGTGTGTGTGTGTGTGTGTATGTGTATGTGTGTGTGTGTATGTGTGATTTGGATTTTTAACGTAGCTTTTAACAATTTTTCAGTCATATCCCTGACAATTTATAGCGATATTTAGCACTGGAGAATCATGCAGCGGACATGTACATGATATTTCACACAGTCTCGTTATACTGATACCAGGCCGACTTGTCCTAACACTAACCTTTTAATGTATCGGGTTAGTAAGATCTAAACTAATTCAATGGATGTAACACAAAACTACTTATACTCCGTGGACACTTGGACGGGTTTTCACAACTATTCAAAACCGAGTCTGAACTTTACTCCATCTAAGCACGTGACTCCAAGAGACCTATGAAGATCTCTCAAAGTAGCTCTAGCCATTTTATGAGCTAGATTATAGACAAACGCAAACAACACCTTCCAGTCAGACCACCACAGCTATTTCTGCGAGACAAATAAATGCCTCAGGTATATGTCGAGCAGAAATCTACAATATCATACATTTTATTCACCGGAAATTTCTTCTCGGGAAAAAAAACCGTATTCTAACCCATTCAAACTTTTCTACGATAGGACTGACACTAGCATTGACGGAGACGTGGAAAATGAAACAAAAATAGTTCTAATTATTTGCAACTTCTCAGTCAGTCTTGTTTCGTAAATAATGGAGATGATCCGAATGGCAGCTGATTGAAGTTGTCAGCATACAATCTGGTATTATACGTAGTATTCACCTCGAAGTTGCAAATGAACTTCCTCCAGACATCTAATCAATTATTGATATGAACGATGTGCGTCATAGCTCTAGAATTTAACTTACATAATAACAAGATGTAATCAATCCTAACAAAGCAAAAAGGATGGGTTGGATGAAAGGTAAATCTGATAGTAATGACAAATATTATAGCTTTAAGCATGTTTTGCGCCTTAATGCGATGATCTATGATTTCCAGGAACGAAATCGTAAGACATGTAAATTTGGAAGTCTTTGCTAATGTTTTCTAAGTGGAGCACATTGAAGACGTGTGCACGGTTTTCGAATTTTGAAATATAATATTGTGCCACTCAACTCATGCCACTCCCATTGCATCTATTATTACTGCTCGTTATATTCAATTGGATACTTGCGTCATGGATTAAATGCAACCAAGTTCCGTCCCACACAAAAACTAATACTAGGTTGAAAATAAATTTAGTACATTAATTATATAAAAAGTTACTGCCCTTGCTTAAATTATACTGTAAGAGACTTTTTTTTCAAATCAGCTTTTCATTTCTGCGCATAAGCTTCAAAAAGAATTACTGCTTCTTAATTTCAGAAAAAAGTTCATGGATTAAATTACTGTTTGCTTTATTTAGATTTTTTATTACTTAGTTTAAAGTTTGCACATGTTTTATTCAGCATTTTTTTATTAAGCATTTATTTATGACACCAACTAATTTAGAAGTTTACTGTTGCTTCAATAATTATGTTTCATGTTCATAGAACTGATTGGTCTAAGTCCGATTTCTCGTAGAAATGAAGCAGCCTAGATGGTAGCCTTCTGAGATGAATGTAAACTTTATAGACTCTGAAGCATTATTTATTATACAAATCTTCCTCAGGATGTGACGAGTTCATTTTTTGTTTTCACTGAACATTTTTTTTCCACACAAACACACACACACACACACACACACACCGTCTCTCCGTTTTTCGATCCATTTTGCTTGCACATTTTTTGGTGTTTTTATGTGCACGTCTACATACCCACATGCCTGCCAGCTCTCCTATCTAATTTTTTGTCTGCATAAAAGAGTTCAATAAACGCTTCAATACTACACTAGAAAGATATCGTCCAACAAGACCAGAAATTACTGAATACATAAGCTTGCAAGTAGAAACATTATAAATTCATTGTATCTTCTACCAACTCCACGTTCTTGGGATCGAAGGATCGAAATACAGTGTACTAAAATGGTTTCCTAGGACTGATCAGTCAAAGGTTCTCGCCCTTACAAGTGACTTTAGTTTTGCTTTAATTTTTAACTTCAGGATGAGTCAATCAAAGCAGTACAGCCTAGTTACAATGGTATCATATTATCTTACCATGTTGTGATTTTTTTTTGGATGTATGATCAAATATAAAAGCGTTTTCGAACGACTCGGCTTTGTTCCAGTGAGTCCTACACATCAAAAGACTGATTCTAAACTCTGTCAGCAGACAAGATCAATGACGGATTCAAGTGTAGCTTTCACAAAGGGAAACTCATATCTATGCAAAAAGACGTGCGTCATACACTGAGACTTTAACATGGCATATTGAAAAGCGGTAATTGATCTTTGTGAAACAAAAGAGGAGGGGTGAGATGGAATTATATAGAAAAGAAAGGTAAATCCAGTGTTAATGGGAAAAATTGTAACTTTAGGCATGTTTTACGGCTAAATACAATGAAAAATTAGTTCCAGGCACGATATTGCGAAACAAGTAAGTTTTGTTTAAGGATTGTTAGCTAAAACGATACAATGTGGTTACTTGTTGGAGTATTCATAATTTCAATTGATAGCAGGAATTTATGCAAGACCTTAAAATTGGCGGATACAAGTACAAGGAAATGAGTACACGTATATTTTCGACCCTCGTATCATAGTCGTTGAAAAGAAAACATTTGGTCAAGACCTATATAAATCTAGAAATGTTTGGATAGCTGGAGCACACTAAAGAAGTCTTGTTGATGCTGGTTATTTTTACACTTATAAACAATGCTTATATTTCAAAACACTAGTAACTATTTAAACGCAAAATGAAAATGTTGGATACAAACTATGGTGCACTTTTTATCCTTCTTTTGGCCACAGTTTAAAATCACTAGAGACATTACTTTATACTAAAGCAGATAATAATAATAATAATAATAATAATAATAATAATAATAATAATAATAATAATAATAATAATAATAATAATAATAATAATAACAATAATAATAATAATAATAATAATAATAATAATAATAATAATAATAATAATAATAATAATAATAATAATAATAAATACACAAAGTCTTTCTATGAGGGTGACACAGTTAGTACAAAATATAATCTTACTTGTGACCCTCAAGGTATATTTGCAATTGAATTTATTTTAAGTAACGTGTGAAGTTATTTCCGTTGCAACATTTACATTTTGTTTGGAGATTTTAGCATTAATTAAAGAGACACAACATCAATTATAGCCAGTCAAGAATTTCATTTTGCATGCTAGTAATCATTCATCTATCAGTGTCGGCAACACAAGTATGCAATTCACTGAAAGAACAATAAATAGCGAGCCCGTTTATATCGCCCAAGTAATGACGTACTGAGGTATCGCAAAGATAATTGTTGTTTCAATATTAAATAGATCTATCTTCAGTGAAAATTATACCGGTACACTAAATAAACTTTTCCTTAATTTAAAATTGAAAAATAATTGTTCCCCCAAAAAATCTCATGAGTTGGAGAGATGATATTACGTTGAGATACTTGGAATCTAATATCTTTAAAAAATAGAGCAGGAATTTTTCTTTTCTTCAAACAGATAATAATTCCGTTTGATTGATATATGATTTGAGTTGTTATAATTGCAGTTCATCTTTATATGATAGAATCACGTTAATATACAAAATACCCGTTTATTACATATAATATTGCATATTTCTATCATTTGTCTCAAATGACGGAATGTGATGGATCACTCCCATTGAAGATGGTTATCAATGAAGATATGGTATCACTCGGATCATTACTCCGACAACCATCAGTCTCCTGCTAGGTCGTCCCAGCAATGACCCAGTCAGGGAAAGATATTATCACAAGGAAGCTCGTCCGTTGCATGAAACAACGAATATCTCTCTTATCGAGGACTATTGATTAATGAACTATAGGACACAAAAACCATTTTTAATACTAATGCCATATCGTTGATAATAGAATATGTTGGTTTAAAATAATAATTATGCTGGCAGGAAATTAATATTTATGTTTCACTAAGTAATATTCAACAAAGAAAGAACTTTGGAATTTTCAAATTGTGTATATGGGATAATTTTTGTACGAGTTGGCGCTCTGTACCTACGTCATTTTATCGGCATCGAACTTTCCTAATTTTCAGCCGCTGATTCTGTTCATCATTGTTGTTTGGATTTCAAATTCCCAAAGGAATAGATTCAATATTTGATCCATAAGATTGATAAATTAGAAAAAGACACTTACCCCCCAAAAAAACCTTCAATAACAAACAAAACAAAAATTCCAAAAAGAAACAACCAAAATAAAAAAAGAAAAACAAACCAACAAACAAAATAACCGTCTAACTGATGGAGACTGTGGACTTTGTGATTAAATTTTAAACGAATATACCATTTTTAGCTTGATTCGAAGGATATTTAGTGTGAAAATTACCTGCACAAAGCTATCATCTACGAGTGAGTGAGTTCGATTTACACGTCGAGATTGTTAGCTACATGGTTTATTGTTCGCTGTTACCCATCCTAAATTGTCCAGCCAATATCGACCACCGGAACTGGGATGCAGCAGTCAGCGAAAATTTCACAGGTACTCACAACTTGGAGCGACTGACCAAGCTAAATAAATATAATAATGACAACAAAGAATGAAAATGTACACCTTTTGACAAGCAAAAGTAAATGTTATTTAGTCAGATGTAGGATCAATTTAAATGTAAATTCGGCAAAAATAATTTCTTGTCTGGTGCACATTATGACTGCATGATCACGATGACGACAACATTAATAGAAAGGACCAGATTATGCCTACTTGATTTCAACGATCTTCAGGGTGGGTTCGTTTTATATAGTATTTTGCCCAGACTAATGTTTGCAAACTCTCTACAAAGATGCATTCTGGGTAGGCCGAAACTAGAATTTCATTCAGAACCTCACATGCCTTGTTTCGTCGTATGCTAGTCGCATTCAACCAGACCTCTCGCGTGGTTCCACGACACAATCACGAATAATCTCTCACCAGTCCATAGTTTGTTGAACATCACATATAGTCACGCGACAGTCTACTAAAAGGAGACTAAAGTTTAATTATACACGATCAAGCAGGTATATCGTTCCAGTTTTCGTGTAAAAATAAATTAACAAATTAAAAATTATAAATTAAAAGCCTTAGCAACACGTGAGCTTTCCAATTTTGGTCACTTCATAAAATTAAATGGCAGTGGTTCATTTCAAATTAAGGCAAAAGGTAGCGATTAGGCGGAAGGATTGGATGGGTCCAAAGATAATAAGTTTATAATACCAGTGTAGACATTAATACACACACCTCTTTATTTATAACTCGGTCAGCTTATACCTACTTTAATATAAAAAACACCTTAATTTGCAAGGCATCTCAACAAAGAGCATCGACTGGATGGACGAACAAATTGGGAAATAAAAAACTTTTTCCTGGATTTCAAGCCAAAGTTGTTGTGGGTCTTAACGCCATTTTTCAGCACACGATAGGCTATGCATTGTGACCAGTATTAATGGTGGAGGAAAAAAACAAGAAATCCGCGGAAAAAACCACCGAACAAATAGAAGCTTCTGGCTAGCTTTCTCATTTATATTCGCCGAATCTTAGACTCGAACTCGCGCAGACAGTGGATAGATGGCAAGGAGCCGTAACGGTGAGTGCTTTAGACCACTCTGCCACTCAGGACCCCGCAAGCAAAAGTAAACAGAAATGAAAGTTGGGAACAATTCAGATCATCCAGGAGTTCATCATTATTGAAAAGAAAACGATATAAATAAAGATGAACTGAAAAAGAAAAATATAAAATGGAAGCTTCTGAGTAACATGACAAGGAAATTTAAAATATAAGCACTGCAAGAAATTATTCATATTTAGATGTTATCTTCATGATAGTTTTGTGTCTAACTATATCCGGGTGCTAGAAATTTATATTCTATGCAGTGTGGCTATTTCCCATGCCGGTGGTTGTTATTACATCATAATGAATTTATCGATGTCACAGGGATTAGACGACATTTCCTCACCAGGGATGGTTAGAGATCGATAAAGCTGATTTGTTTCTTGATTTGTTTTTCTTCAGGAGATGAAGGTATTGCATTAATAAATGTAAGTGCGGGTGATACGTTGATTGTTAAAACGTCTTCTTCACTTTAATTAATAAAAAAGTAAGAATCTTGCTTTGGGTAAAGTAATATGTAGTTCTGCTGAGACGTATTTACATGCCATATTAAAAGAACTAATTACCTCGACTTAAGGCAATAAGCGAATGCGATTTTGTGCTACATACAAGCCAAATCAAAAGGGGAATATCACAGGAAAAACGGGGGCCCGTTTGGCCCAGGCCTATACCTATAACTTAGGATGGCCTCTTATAGGGGACAGGCGACCATATGGCCCTGGCCTGAACCAATAACGGGCCTCTAGAGCGTTGTTTTGTAAAATAAATAATTATGAAAATAATAAACACATTTTGTTGTGTACTTGGTTTTTTAAAAGTCCTTTTAGCAAATTATATGGGCTAAATTTTACATTTCTAATTTCAATATAGCCAGGTCCTAAGGGCCTCAAAATGGAAGTGGCCCTGACTATTTCAACCGATAATCGGGTCTGGCTGCATACGCTTTCTTTCACGCTTTCCAAATATGAGTAACTTTGAGGCGTGTATTTAATTAAAAACAAAATTTCATTTATAAAAGTAGGATTCTGTGCATGCACGAATACTGATGCACGGACATCAGCAAAGGTACGTAACTGGCCCAATCTACATGGAAATACGAACTGAATACGTAACACGAAATGGGCATGTAATAAATTTACCTAAAATCCAAGCCAGTTTGTACAAACAGTAAGCACTGCTATAAATTTTTAAGAAATGAAGAAAACGATTTTGAGTAATTAGACTTCCTGAAAACGAATTGTTACAGACATACCATAGAGCCTAGTTCGATATTAGCTTAAATTATACCTCTCAAATACTGACTGAAAAAGGATGTTACCATAGCAGCAGTATCCTTGACATGTCACATTGTGGTCAGCATAATGTTTGTATTCTGCCAATGTTATCTTACGAATACTGAAGTTAAACCTTTACATCACATTAAGTCACGGAGTAGAACGAATGAAAGAGGGAAAGGCAGGAAGGAACAAAGGAATTAAGGGTAGCTGAAAAGAAGATATATTAAACGTTTTTCTGTATGTGTGTATTTTTATTGTAGATTAACTATTTGCGTCATATCACCATGATATCCACAGTGTGGCAGTATATAGTACTATGTGGATCATGCAGCAAACATGTCCAGTTACAGTTACAGTATCCTGACACCAGGCCGACCAATTCTAATCTCTAAATGCTGAGACATTCTTATACACTGCCATGTAGTCTGGTCATGAATCTTGCTAATTTATACGTATTAGGAATTTGACAAAGAATAAAGATTAGATTTTTGTTATTTTGATTAGAAAAGCTGAGATCGTATAACCAGTTTCATGTACAATTTAGAACTGATATTTTATTGCCAATAGGCGATTTCTTTTGCAATTATTTTTTTTAAAATTTAAACATGGAAGGAAAGAAACGTGGGTTAGTGACATAAGGAACTATGTAATTCACGATCCTGCTCATAAACATTAATTTTTGTAAAATCAAAGATATTTTTTTGTAAAAATTCCATGAATATTTGTACATATGCTAAATATCTGATGATAATTTCTTTCAAATGGGAAACTTATAAAACTAGAGCCAACAACTTATTGGCAACTGCCGACAAGACTCAGTCAGCAGGGTCATACGTCTATATTTACCAGATCAAAGTGTTAATGGAAAGTTATTATAGTATCTTCTTGGCCTTGATTGAGTAATCAATTAACGTTAATAAAAAAATTAAAAAAAATAAACTTTTATAAAAAATTAAATAAAACTAATTGCTTTCTTAAGCTAGTCGACTGAAACATTGTCGAAACTTTCTGGTTCGTCTTGGTGTCTGTTGCACAAGTTAAATTTCCTAATGGGTAATGTTTGGTCCCTGTCTTGATAGCTGCTTATTGTGGACATACATTAATATTAGTCCTTTTTTACTCGAGTTTTGTTATATTTTCGTGTATAATTAAAGCTAAGTTGTTGCGTGCGTCAAGTCTGAAAATCGTGCAAGAATTTGCGTGGATGCATGTGCGTGCTAATTGCGGTCAAGTTAGTATCTATGGACGAGCGTGATATCAGGTAATGATCCGTAATTCTAAACCTGATCTTAAAATGCTGATCCAATTTTTGGAATGTAAATAAACACTGATTATTTAAATAATGGGTCACGTGAACGACATATTTCAATAATTGTCATTATCCAAAAAATATTTATGATGTACCAAATTAATTAGGCGCATAATTTGTAAAGAAAATGGTTGTTTTTATCAGTCCATTAATTAAGAGAGACCAAAGATTTTAAGAAGGAACAAGTCCTTTTCGTGACTAATAATATACGGTACAAGACATCGAACTTAATGATCTTTCCGTGCCATCAAGGTATTTGTCAAAGTCAAGATAAGGTATTTCGAATGAATTATTGCTGTATAGATAGTTCAATAATATTTATTTATCTTAATGATTCATATCTATGATGACTATAATACTATCAGTTACTGTAAGAATGGCGATTATAATTCCGATGAAAAGAGACGGTTTGCTATGTAATGTATAAATACTATTAAACAATGTAAACAGCGTGCCAAGACTAAAACTCGTACGCGCTACGCGCTAGAGGAATTAAAAAATTGTCCTCTTTGAGTGAAGCAAGTATCTATCAATCTATCTATCTGTCAGACTGCCTGGCTGCTTATATGTCTGTTCGTCCGTCCGTCCGTCCATCCATTCATCTATCCATCAATCTGTCTTCCTGTCAATCTATTGTCATAATAATAAGTTAGTGAAATGCCCCATTACAGTCGCTTTTACCCTTGTCTTTCTTAGGAAACAGCCTTGTTTATGCAGACATTCGAACCATGTCGTACAGTCTGCTTTCGATTGTTCATATTGTCGTAATAGGCATGTTACTGTAGTTTGCCACTGAATCTAGTGATTCAGAACAGGTTTAACCTGGATACGGTTACTTTTTTAAAAAAATACATTTTGTCTTATTTGCAGTATTAAGTGGAAAGTGTGCTTGTGTGTATGTGTGTGTGTGTGTGTGTATGTGATTTGGATTTTTAACGTAACTTAAACAATTTTTCAGTCATATCGCTACGATGTCTGCAGTGTGACCGTTTATAGTGATGTATAGCATTTGGGCATAATGCCTCAGACATGTAGCATCATTTCCCACCCAGTCACATTATCCTAACCCCAGACCGACTAGATCTAACACTAACCCCTTAATGCTGAGTGCCTAGAGAGGCAACTCCTAGCACCATTTTTATAAGTCTTTGTTATGACCTGGCCGGGTTTCATACCCGCAACCTCAGTCATCGTAGGCGGACCCTCTAACCACTAGGATATCTGAGCGGTCACGAAATGGAAAGTATAGTTGTTAATTATTTTTTAAACAAAACGTGTCTGTACATATATTTGAACACATATGCATACATAAATTTTTGTATTTTATGTGTGCGAGCATGTTCAAAATGAGAACAATTGTAGATCTTAATAATAATAATAATAATAATAATAATAATAATAATAATAATAATAATAATAATAACAAGATTAATAATAACCACAATAATGATAATAATAATAATAATAATAATAATAATAATAATAATAATAATAATAATAATAATAATAATAATAATAATAATAATAATAATAATAATAATAATAATAATAATAATAATAATAATAATAATAATAATAATAATAATAATAATAGTAATAGTGATGATAATAATAATAATAATAATAATAATAATAATAATAATAATAATAATAATAATAATAGTAATAGTGATGATGATGATGATGATAATAATAATAATAATAATAATAATAATAGTAATATTGATGATGATCATTATTATTATTATTAAGATCATTATTATTATTATTATTATTATTATTATTATTATTATTATTATTATTATTATTTTATTATTATTATTATTATTATTATTATTATTATTATTATTAGTAGTAGTAGTAGTAGTAGTAGTAGTAGTAGTAGTAACAGCAGCAGCAGTATTATTAGTAGTAGCAGTACCTACTAGTATTCGTTGTTACTTTTATCTAGACTCACGTTTTTCTGGTTTTCTTTTTAAATGTGTACACTTTATTATAGAAAAATCTGTTTCTTCTATCTTTTTTATCCATGCACAGTTTAAGATAGGGACATTATTACGTATAAACTTAAGCGAAGCAATAAATAGGGTAATTTTCGAAACGGGGAACGATGATGACATCACGATTTTACTGGCATATAAAGACGCCAGGTTATCGAGTTGTACTTGCGTTGAATACAAAACGATATAAAATTGATGTTTGGCGCCTTCGAATTCACTCTGCTCAATTTCATCCCAATTAAAGTTATTAGAGAAGACATTTAAATGAGGTGCATGATTTATTCATTGCGTTATCCAGCTAGAAAAGTTGCAAATATTGTGCTGCGCGATGACCCCACCAGGAAAGAAAAATAATTGCTATTTAAGAGAAGTAATTTTATACGGAGTAAAATAACGAAATATTAGCTTCTGAAGGAGCAATTTGGTCGTTTCTTTATTTAGTCGCATAAAGGTGAATATAGCTAAACTTTAGAAAACGAAAATTTTTTATATCCTTTTCAAGTTTGTGAAACTGCAGATACCAGCAAACACTATATCATCCCATTATAAACGTTTACTAATATAATCAGCTTACTACGGTTATTCGATTTGTGCCGCTATTCTCCACAGAAAAGAACAATATATGCAAATTGCAAGATCGTAAATCCATTACGTTATCAAATTGTTTTACGACTGGAATAGTAAAAAAAAAAATGATAATAATGAACAAAGCAAATACTATGACGACAACAAAAGCTGTCATTATCATCTCTACCGTTGCTAGACCAAAGTTATCTAGCGTTTTATAGTAAACTGAAGGACTAAGGAAGTGAAAGAGGTGTAAATACTTTGCTTGCGACTTATTCTTCATTGTTTCCTCCTCGTCTTTCTTGTCACGTGGGTTGTGATTGTTATGAATATCACGATTGAAGGACATGTCTTGCTTGTATTTTGGGGAATACAGTTCGTTTGTAAGTGAAGCAAGCTAATTTCGCCAGTATAACAATTAAAAAAAGCCCCAACATATAACTCTCATATATTTTTGAGCAACCGAATTTACTTCACCGCCAAAATGGCATTGGCTCAAAAATCACTGTCGCCTCTGTAAATTGCAATTTTATGACTATGGTACATGGCAGGGCTTTGAAGTCATGAAGAGATTTTAACGAGAAATAAGCAAAAATTTTGGTAACATTAAAAAATGACCTCTATAACCGAGGTCAGGGAATTCACCCTCTTACTTCTGAATCCAGCAACTATCAACAAGATTATAAGCATGAAAACATGTCCGAAAGTCGTCCGAAAATGACAAATCTAATCAATAGGATAATGTCACGGTAAAACACAGCTTTTTGTGATTACTGACTCAATCGGCACACCAACACCAGCAACGCGTTGCAATTCTTAACTAGCGATCTTCACCATCATAAATAACCAGTACTGAATGAACTTGAATATATGTCATGTAAAAGGCAGGGGCAGTTGCTTCCAAGATACT
>JAEAOA010000363.1:2072500-2130000 GCA_016746295.1 Potamilus streckersoni | reverse complement strand
TCTGAAAATAGTGAGAAAAATCTGTTCATCGCTTCATGTTAACGGAAACATTGGTCGTAACTATACCCATGTTTGTCTGATTAAATGGTGACTGATATGAACGATCCCGATATGAGATTGTATTCTATCGACATCTGGAAAATTATCTCTGGGGTCATCGATGGATAGATCTAATCTAGATTTAAAATCAAATGTCCAATATATGTCAGTGACAGATTAGGTATGGCTGAATTCGCTGTGTAATGTTAACGGTCGTTTATGGCCGATTAAACATTTTTTTGTTAGAAAAGCTTGAGAATGAATGCAACAGGAGACACTATCTATCAACACGAAAGTAAACAAAACACTTAAGGAAAAACGTCAATAACCAAAGGTCTTTAATATTTGATTTATAGTGAATCGCTTTCTTGCAAATATCTAGTTACGAAAAGAATATATCTGCGGGCATGTGGAATATATCAAACTCGCTAAGAATGAAAGTAATCGTTTTAATATTAAAAATAGGAAATTCATTAGTCGAGTACTTATAAACATCTACAGAGTATACATCCGAAGTATGAGACCAAAGTCATGAGCATATATTTTAAATATCGTAATTTTCATAGCCATCCATATTAATGTCATTATATTATAAAGGTAACAAAACAAAATGAATGTAAGTTTAACAAACAGGGTTCTTAGAAAAGGATTTTGGGTCCGATCAAAATCTGATTAATCATTAAACACTAAAGAAAAGAAGAAACGATTGACTTACACCAAAAGAACAAAGAATAGAATTGATACCAACAACGTGTTCTCCATCATTATCAAACAAAATGCACAAAATGAATTGTAAAATAGATTATCATAACTGTTTACTCGGGTTTTTTTATTAGGTGGTAGCTTTCAACTATTGTTTGACTAAAATTTAGTATATCGTGTCAATTTACACGATGGAGTTATATCACTTTTTTATCAGATATAGAGGAAAATATCCTGAGTGTTCGATTCATATGAAATTTGAGATTAACGTTTATCTGTTGAATGTTTTGAGGGGAATATAGAAATCATTCAACTGGTTTGATGAATTTCATGAAGTTTAAACATAGCATTAAATTTACAATGACTCTTAGAAAACTGTATCGGTCTCAGATGTACATTTAATTGAGCGATTGAAAAGCAAGAATGTGAGTAAATAAACATTCATTGATACATGGATGGATGATAAAACAGATTAAGAAAAGCATGGTATACATTTTACAGTCAGCAGCTAAGAATTAGCATCCCTGACGTTTCCTAATTATCCCAATTTCGTAATGAATATATTCATAACATAGCGCTACCCTCTTCCAGGCCCTACACATATGGGATAGATACAAAGATTGAAACATGTTATGCACAGTAATATCTCAAAGTTCAAATTCTCTTTTTAAAACGGTGTTGGAGTTATGCGACATTATTCATGCACACTCGTCCTTACATGAATAAAAATTGAATGGCCAGTCTTTCTTTGAAAAGACATTGTGTCCATGAATGTGCCTGATCGCTTTCATGACTAAACAGTCACTTTTAGAAAGCAGACATTCATAAGAGAAACAGGAATTGAATTCCTGACATCAGCACGACGTAGAAAGTGTTCGGAAAATCACTAATAAACGTAAGATGATGCACACAAATTAACTAAGTTGGTCAAAGAAAATCGATCCATAACAAATAATCGAACAAATTTAAGTAGCTAACTCACAGTGTTCGTTTGCTTATAGAAAAGGGGGTACTATTCTACATCGCAACTGTTGTGATGTATTTTTTTAGTTCGCTTATTTGCAATGTAACTGGACATCAACACATAAAAGGTTTTACAAATACAGGAAGTACCTTACTAGTTGCGACATCAGTACGCTAACCAGCCAGCCACAACGCCTCACTATGGCGATAAGTGGAACCAAATCTAGGATTTATTTATCTCACGAAATTTTTAATCAGTTGAACCACTCATTTTTGTCCTGGACTGTCTTAGAAGTTGATAAGATAGAAGTGTTTATTCACGCACCATATACTTGCATAAATACAAGTATGCTATCATTCACAAGGGTAGGAAGTTTCTACAGACACACTACTATATCCTCTCACACATATTGTCACAAGAGAAGAAATAATAGGCCTTAAGGTTTAGTTTCAAACATCAAAGACTTTCACAACACATGTGCAAACAAAAACACAAAATGTGTGTATATTTTCGATTACTGGCTGGTCCTGAAAAGGCCCGTTAGATTTGTGCTACCATTTGATTGGCTGGCCCTGAAAAGGCCCGTTAGATTTCTGCTACCATTTGATTGGCTGGCCCTGAAAAGGCCCGTTAGATTTCTGCTACCATTTGATTGGCTGGCCCTGAAAAGGCCCGTTAGATTTCTGCTACCATTTGATCAGCACTAGTTGTACCTTTCAGTTCAGGCAGCAAAGGCCGCACATCTTTGTCCCATGTCCTTTCCATCTTTCCTCTCACTGACCACGAACCTATAACTCGTTTATTGGCCTACTTCGTGCAGTCTTCCTTCTCTTCCGGCATCCAGTCTGAATGACACAATGTTTCGAATTTATTCTGGATATCCATCCGATTGTCTCTCCCACTTCTCCTCCATGCAGCACCTAGTTGACGAAAACTTTAGCAAATGACAGAGAGCAGTGTTGCCTCTTCAAGTATCGCTTGCGGTGGTATACATCTATCTTTTGTACCATTTCAAATTTACAATTGCAATACACATAATACAACCCTCACACAGAATACAAATCTAGCAGAAATTGCGCGACCTAAAACGAACCATTGAGATTTGTCATAGATTTCCACCAGACTAAGAGAGTATTTATAATCATACTCTCTACCTAGACAGACACATGCACTATACACAACAATGATACTTTATAAGAGAAGATATTTTAGGTGTTAAATTTGTTGGGGAAAGACATCGATATGCACAAGCAACATACACGGTAGCCTAAAACACAAATATTCTGGCAAAATGGTTATCATCTTTCTTTTCTAGACATCTGGCGTGCCGTGAAAAGAGCTGTCTTGATTTGATGAATGGCCTTGCATTTTAGTCTCGGATGACGGGCACATTTCACCATGGGTCGCATGACAGTGTAGGGATAGCTCTTTCTGTGTCGATGGCATAACCTATAGCATCTTTAGCCTCCACCCCAAGATTCCAAGAAGTACGAAGATTTACATCCACTGGCTTCTTGTTTCACTTATATGAATTTGTTGTACCCAGAAATCTAATTCTGGACCACAATCGCCGTCAATTTTGTATTGTTGTGTGTTTATGTGTGTTGTGTGTACCTATGTTGTTTAAAACCAAACTATAAAACCCCTTAATCACCTTTCTTATGTGTGTGTGTGTGTGTGTGTGTGTGAACACTTAATACTCTTATGTGTGTTTGCATCTTTGTCAGTAAGTATAGGATGCATATATAAATAATCTTACCGTTTTCGTTAGAGTCATGAAAGTGTGCTTGGATAGTAATAGAAAAACAGTATTTGATAGCATGTGTGGTGTTTTTAATTGTGAAAAATCTAGTAATGGATAGCATATGTGGTGTGTTTGATTTTAATCAGAAAGCGATTCTTGGATAGAAGGGTGAGCGTTCTGGACTATAGAAAAAAAACTTTAACATTGCATTTGCCATTGTCCCCCGATTGAACGATCATATCTCCAATTTTAAGGCTATATGGGGACAAACTAAACCGTAGGCTAAATTCCTCATTTCCCCAGTGTCCTTCATCAATTATTTCGGAACCACCGTGGGAAATGCTGGTCGATCCGAATAGTAAGAACACTAACTAATCCCTTACAATCTAACGTTGTGCTTCGGTCTGAATTTAGAGATTCAAACTGAAAGAGCATAACAGTATCAAAGAAATTGTGTTATTATTATCGACGAGTTCTTTACACTCTGATATTTTGGTTTCCTATATCTTGCTTCTATGTTTCAAGTTAGAAACAGTGCACATATTTTGTTGGTATTCAATTACCCTAATTCTTTAAGCTAGTATTTATCGGTTTGATGATACAATTGGTCATGATTTCTGGGTCTTTTTATTGCCATGTGACTCGCAAGTTGGAAATAAAACAAGGATAAAACATTGTTAAAATGAACGTGTGAAAGTGGAATGATATTAAATTGACATCGTATTCCCAAGGGAGAATTAAATCACATATGTAGTGCTCTGTTCGTCCATGTTATGGCATAAAATGATAACTTGTTTTTTTTTTAATTGGAGCCAGATGCCAAAATACTGTTCTGGAATGTGCAAGGTTATATCCTCAAAAACGATTTTTATGGCGCGTTTGTTGATGTGTGAGAAAAAAATATTTACAACTGTCACATTACAGTGCCCGACAGCAGGCTTCTTTTCCCCGTAAACACACAGAAACGCAACAATGCATCAATTAGATTTAAATCTATCATTTTTAGCACCGAATGAACATCACCAGGAAACTAAACACTATCGTTTGCAAGAGGAAGGGAATTTACTGCGGGAGGCTCCGTATTATCATTTAAACTCCATTTTTGCAGTATATATATATATATATATATATATATATATATATATATATATATATATATATATATATATATATATATATATATATATATATATATATATATATATATATATATATATATATATATATAAATTTAGTATGGAGTTACTCTCCACCGAAAATGTTCTTACATCACACCACGAAAAATTCATGCCGACGTCCATGTCTACGCTACCTATGTGTATTTGCCAGAAGTCTTTGAATGCATCTTTACTTGTGAAATTCAACAAATTGTTAATACAAAGTGATAAAAAAATAGAGTTCTCACGGCACAATGAATTATATCCAAAAATAATCAAAGAATTACAGATACTAGTCCTAATAATTTATAGTCCTAAATAAAATTCAGTAGATATGCAAAATAAATCCAAACATTGAAGACGTTGATGTATATATGGTAGCCTATAGAGTGCTGACGTGTCAACAGTCTTTTGTTGAACCACAGTAATATAAAATCAGTTTTAAATTCACCATAAATTCCAGTGAAAATCTCTATCCAAGAATTTTATCAGAACACCTTTGTATTTCAAGAAAAAGTAATCACTTGAATTTAATATTTTGAAGAACAAAAATTTACACACCAAAAATCAAAAAAATGGACACAACATATATGTGTCTGTTCGAACCCGCAACCTCCTGCATCCGAGGCGGACACACTAACCATTAGGGCATCGAAGCGGTGTGAAAAAACATATAATACAATTTAAAAGTGTTTGGTCTTAAGCACAACTAAAAAAACCTCAGTTACAGGATGAAATAGCTTTCTAACTGACCTCAGGTCGCAATTAGTAGTTTCTGAAGACAAACATTATCTAATGGAGATTAAACTTATAAAATTCTAAAAATAATAGAGTATAATATAGCTCTCTATTTGTTGACAAGGAATAAAATATAGGTCAACCAGAAATGAACTCAGTTTTGGACAAGGTCAAGTCCAAATTACAATTAATGATACATTGCAATAGCATGTAATGAAATAAAAATTAAACTAACAAAAAACAATATGTATGTATGTATGTATGTATGTATGTATGTATGTATGTATGTATGTATGTATGTATGTATGTATGTATGTATGTATGTATGTATGTATGTATGTATGTATGTATGTATGTATGTATGTATGTATGTATGTATGTATGTATGTATGTATGTATGCATGCATGCATGATGGGTTAGACTTCATACATGCATACATGTAATACAAAACACCAAATATATATTTCACATAAATACCAGCAACTCTAAACACAAAAATGCATCATATATAAATATAAGTAAATGTAAACACCAAAGACGCATCATATGTGCATGCAAGTAACTGTAAACACCAAGGACAAATTGTATGTACCTAACAGAAACTAAACACCAGACATCATATGTATATACAAGTACGTAAACACCAAAGACACACATACAAACAACAGAAAACACCAAAAACACATCATAACATGCAATTAATTCTAAACACCAAAAACACATCATATATACAGACAAATAACTCTAAACACCAAAGACACTTTCCCAAACGCATATAAAAATAGTACTAACAGCTGCTTGGTGCTCAGCATTAAGATGTTAGTGTTAGGACTGGTCGGCCTGGTGTCAGGATAATGTGACTGGGTGGGACATCATGCTAAAAATCATAATAACATCACATCACAAAAAATACATCCTATGTACATACAACTAATTCTAAACAACAAAGACGTATCAAGTTATTCAAAATTCCATACACACATCGTACGTAAACGTCCATATGAGAAAATAAAAACACAAGACTACAGTCTAGCATTATTAAAGATCACATAATACAATTATAGCTAAACCAACTACAAGGTAAGAAAAACATAAAGAGATGGTAGAACCATTTACTACAGGACGTGTACCTTAAGATGAATCGAATAAATCCTTTGTGACTGGGCAGTCTGGATGTTGGTGGCTGATGTACATTCAAATGATGTTCCATTCCAGGGAACCCGATTTTTTAATATAATTGATGTGTTCTCAATACGTGTTGAAAAGTAACTTAAACGGTGGGAAATCAAAGGTTTAACTATTACTGAATCTGCTAAGTGCTTGTGTGTCACGTCAAGCGTGACCTTGCATATTAATCAGCATATATCATGCATGACCTTACACATTAGGTAGCATCAATTTTATGTAATTTGTTGTGAAAACTAGTGCATATTGAGCATATATCTACAGTGTGAGTGCAGACAGTTTAAAATTATGCGCACGCTAAGGTTTTGTAATATTATGACAATACTGTGAGTGTTATAAAAAATGCCTCGTATTGATCCGACTTTAGGAATGCACAGATTTCAGCATCCAGACATATCTCTTTAATTCGCTTTGTACAAATGTTGCTTGAAATTTATATTCATATGCAAAGTAATAAATAGGTAGTTACGGCTGTTGGTTATTAATACTGTCTAATCGCTGAGTGTAAAAGATGAGGTTTTGTCAACCAGTTTTGTTCTTGTTTGCAAAACGTTGGAGAAAACAATAAGTATTGTCAATATGGAAACTTGGTTGTTGTTGTTGGGCTTAACGCCATTTTTCAGCACACGAGAGGCTATTCATGGCGGCCAGTATTATTGGTGGAGGAAGAAACCGGGAAATCACCGGAAAGAACCACCGACCCACGACAAGCTACTGGCAAGTTTTCTCACCTTTCCACATTCTCCGAATCCTAGACTCGAACCTACGCAGACAGAGGTGAGATGGCAGTGATCCGTAAACGACAGCGCTTTAGAATATTCGGCCACTCGATACCCCTGAAAACTTGGTTTATAGGCGTTCAATTAGTCGTAGACAATTCGTTGGCTTAGACTTCAGAAATGATTTAAATATGTCATAATTTATATCAATAATGTATCATTTGCCTGCATTTATTTACTGCAGCTTTGAAAAAAATATAAAATCAAAAATCGGAAAATAAATTGCAAACGGTAAAGCAAAATGAGTCATCGAATGGATTATTAGGGAAAACATGTAGTCGTTTTAGTACTGAATTATTAATCAAAAGTTTGGGTATGGGAAAAAATCTGCATGGAAAAAGTATCTATGCAATTTCACAAACGTATATTTCTTGCAAAACAGTATATGAAAAATCCGTTTTCACAAGAATCTATGAAGAACATCACAACATGATAAATATATCAAAATACTAGGAAGTACTGGGTTAAAATTCTGAATTCCAATTATACAAATATATTAAATTATTTTTTTGAAAAATGAATGTTATTTTATATTTGTTTCCTCTTTGTGCACTCTCTCCCTCTCTCTCATATATCTATATATATATGTAGATATATATCTGTCTGTCTGTCAGATAATCTATCTATCTATCTATCTATCTTATCTTATCTATCTATCTTATCTTATCTATCTTTCTTATCTTATCTATCTTTCTTATCTTTCTATCTTATCTATCTTTCTATCTTATCTATCTTTCTATCTTATCTATCTATCTTATCTATCTATCTTATCTATCTATCTTATCTATCTATCTTATCTATCTATCTATCTATCTATCTATCTATCTATCTATCTATCTATCTATCTATCTATCTATCTATCTATCTATCTATCTATCTATCTATCTATCTATCTATCTATCTATCTATCTATCTATCTATCTATCTATCTATCTATCTATCTATCTATCTATCTATATATATATATATATATATATATATATATATATATATATAGATGCAATAAACTGACGACGAACAGTACGAAACTAGTAACTAACTAGCCTAAGCGCTTTCGACTCTTAATGAGTCTTTTTCGTAACTATGTTTTGTATTTGCCTTTGAAAAAGACTCATTAAGAGTCGAAAGCGCTTAGGCTAGTTAGTTACTAGTTTCGTACTGTTCGTCGTCAGTTTATTGCATCTATTTTAATTAATCCCTGACAATCGTGATCCCTTGGTGGATCCAGTACGCTTGAGAGGGTTGTTTTTCGCCATATGATTTGTATTCTTTATATATATATATATATATATATATATATATATATATATATATATATATATATATATATATATATATATATATATATATGGTCCTTAGCGTGTCTTGTGTCTTTTCCATGTTATTGTAATGAATACTTTATTCACCGGAATTGACATTTTTTCCAGAAAAGTCAGTTAAGTTCTTCTTAGCCTGATTAAAAAGGCAGTAGTTTTGCATTATTGTATTTTAGCTGGCTTAGTTCCTAAGCTTGATTCGGAAATTGGTAAACACAGAGTGAAAATCATTTGTTGTCATCAAGGTTATACTTAACTTGCGTGTTAGCTCTATGTTGAAAAACAACTTTTTTATTATTGAATTGCAAAGTAAAATTCGTTCAGTACAATCGAACATGTAAGTATAATACGTGCTAACTGACATATTACTTTACTACGTTGTTCGAACTAAGTAACTACCTTACCCTTACCATGTGATCTAATATTGTGGGTTAAAGTAGATGTTTCGTAGTGGATTTAGTCAATCGTAAATTGATACCTTTGAAAGTCAGGTATTTTGTTGTGTGACTAGTTCGAGTTATACCTTTTTTCAAAGAATTTATTCACCCTGAGAAAATACTTGTGTTCACCAGAATTCTTGGACAATACCATTTATTGCAATTTATTCGGAATTCTAAAGCCGGAATGTTATTCTTGATTCATAAAATTCAACAAGGAATTTTTGACACGACAACACAAACAGGATGTAGAAGACATCATCGTCTTCCATACTGAAAATTCATCGGGAATCTAACTTTGATTTATTTTGACTTTAGTGATACTACTTTTATTTTTAAATTTCATTTTGACTTTAGTGATACGACTTTTATTTTTAAATTCCATTATTAATGTTATGCTTTTATTCACAAACCATAAGTCCTTTTTCACATTTTTACCTTATTTTCTAAAGAAATAAATTATTTTGTTAAAATTTACAAAGCTTGTTGTCTTCACTCTTTTCTTTGTTACTTTGTATGAGACAATACACGTAACATAACGACAACTTGTATTCGATATGTTTTTTAGTTTCTTTTTTGAATAACAGCTATGTTTTCTGTTGCCCATTCTTTATGTGTCTTGATTGATTTTAACCTTTATTGCAAGGCGGAAAAAACTAATCAGTCAATCTGGAAGCACCACTGCTTCAACAAGTTGTCATCTGTACCTTTGGTTTTATCAGAAACGACTACTTTTACTTTTTCATCGTTTGTTTTTAGAATTCTCAAATAGAAACTGAAAATATAAGAACATTAATCAGAGGTCCAAAAAAAAAATCTAGCATTGCTATTATTAATTTATCAGCATTTACTCGGACAAATTGCATGGTCAAACTAACGGATTTGTCACCCACAATGAGGCTTACTACTTGAAACATATTATATAATTGTTTTCGACGTTATCTGTAGGGACAAATCTACGTATCAAATTTGATTTATTTCCATGTGACCCAATGTGTAAAAACTACCCTTGTACTTTAAAAATAGTATCGCTCATTTACTTATGTTACTGATATATACGTCCTGGCTTCTGTTGTATTCTGTTGTAAGAAAGGACTTACATATTGAAATATATATATATATATATATATATATATATATATATATATATATATATATATATATATATATATATATATATATATATATATATATATATATATATATATATATAAAGTTTGGCAGAAATATAACTGTGAACGTAAGCCTCATACAAAGATCAAAGATCAAATAAAAAAAAACAACGTGGAAGTAGTGTTGTTTTTATGTACTCCGTAATATGGGCCGTGAAGTAACCATTCAATGAGGTTAAAGTAAGCTGGTTGTAGTTTCCAGCTCCAGTTTGGAAAGTCACGTCGTTTGACCTGTGCGTGAATATCAAATTGTTAGATTTCAAAAACAAAATTCCATGCATTGAGAAATATGTGTAAATAACAGGTCTAAATTGAAATGGAAAATCAAACAGACTATTTTAGAATTACATCATGCTAACGCGGTCATTTTATTCTTCTGAGTACATTTATTGATGTCAGAATCTCTGACTCACGAAAAAGAAAACCGTTTAATTTGTGATTATCTTCTGTTTATTAAGTCCCTGAATATCCGAGGTCTATTTTATTCTTTCAAGACCAGAGTTCTCTTTTCTACATCAGAGGAAAACATTATGATGTGGCCATTAGTAAATAACGCTATACATAATAGAAATTAAACATTTTCATTGATTTCAATAATTCCAAATAGTTTAATTAACGACAATCAGAGTGACAGTGCATTGCTATCAGGTCTCTCAATTTGCTCACAGCTGTCGATATCTTATGTCTATTTGCCAATGATTCGTTCCTAATAAAATATGAAAGTAAAATGTTTGCTAATTTCACTGCAGCTAGAACAAAAATAATAAATTAGTAACTATGATGCTTTAATGTAAAAGTGCAAAATTATATATATATATATATATATATATATATATATATATATGTGTGTGTGTGTGTGTGTTGAATTGTTCGATGGTTATTTGCCACTGGGATTTAACATTTATTCCACCTTACGAACCTCAATAATTAGTAGATATTTAAGTTTTATCTTGCTTTCACGTTTTAAAACTTAAAACTATTTTTACGTTTGTCAGGACCACACCAACATGAGGCGGAAAGCATTACGTTAAATTATTGTTCTCCTGTTGTATGTCGAATATAAAACAAAAACTTTTTTTGATTACGTTTATGATCATTGCTCAAAGTATATAAGTATTTGCAACAGAATAAACATATACTGTTTCTTGTTTCATTAATAGTTTGTTGATTTAATGAGGTGAAACAGTTTGATCATTCCATTTTTTTATTAATATGTCACTTGACAAATGATAACGTTAAAAGCTGATTATTGCTGCAATTGTGGAGCATTGTGTACTTGTTTCTGCCGTTGTCAACAGTTTAGGTAAACCTCATGTACGTGCGTATACTGTTGTCAACTGTACCAGCATCCGTAGCCGAGCTATGAATATATAAGCGACAAATCGTCAATCATTTATACCATAAGCAAACTTAAATATTTCAGAATCATATAAATAAAAATACGTAAGTTGCAGTTAACACCCATCAATTATGCGAACTTTATTGAAGGAGACATACAGGCATAATATAGCGACTTTTCTCGGCCTGCCCAACTCCAACATTCACGTCTGTCTCGTTCAAAGTTATGAACGTTCATCTAAAAAAGCTGTAATAATGAATATAATTTCGCTTTCAATGCATTCGAGTCTGTCTTTTACTATCTACGTGTGTAGGGGATTTAATATCACATCAGCACAAATCGGACTATATTGCCGGGTATGATTAGGTACTCCACCAACAAGACATGATAAACATAAGAGCACAAAAGGATGAAAGCCTTAAAATACAAAGTCAAAGTCTGTAATTTGTGCACAAATCTAAGACGTTTTTAGCAGGCATTCAAGAGTACAATCAATGTTGCCTCCTTGGAAGCGCATACCCAACTCGTTGGTGGTTTTTGGTCCACTGTGGATATTTATTTTACAATCGTTTTTGGTTTTGATTGTAATCTGATGACGTGTTCTATTGTGAATTATTAACAGATAATTTAGTGGGGCGCTCATTGATTATCTATGCCCATCGAGTCAATATGAGGGATGCATTTTCTCCTGAAAGACGTGCAGCTGGTAAAGAGAGTCACCTTCTCAAAGATTGCATTATTTTCGTGTATTCTGTACGATGTCGTCTCGCCTGTGAATTGGGACAGTACAAAAAGCAAACGGTTTGGAAACGGTGTTTCACTTTTTGATTTCAGTACTGAGAACAAAACCATCAGAAATCGAGCGTTACGACTTTTAAACGATAGGTACCAACAGGTGTGCAAAATGAGATAAGTTCCGCAAAACGTAAACCAAAATCGGTCTCGTTAATACTCTGTAAACACCATGCAAAGTTCTAAGAAAAACAAGAAACCTTTAGCAAATCTGTAGCTCTTTAGATGAAACGTTTTGTTTTAAATTAGCTATAAAGTGTCCACTAAAATTCAGATTAATTGAGCTAATCTGCACACGTCTGTCCTACTGTTTTACAACCGTAACAAGAAAAAGGTAACTTGTAAATACAGTCAGCAACATATTTAAGGCCAGTCCATCAATAAGGGAAAACTCAAAACATAAAAATAATTAGGAAAACAAAAAAAAACAAAAAAAAAAAACGAGCAACCCTGTCAAATTTTGCTAAACTCAAATGGAAATGGAAAGGGAACAAAAACATAAAAGGGGAAACTCTTTAGGAACATAGGGTGTCACAGCCTAACCTTACCAGCTTTGTGCTTGGACGGAAGGGATAGTGTCAACATTAAAAATTTACCGGTGAAACTCTTGAGTTACTGGATTCACAAAATATTATTGCAGAAGCAATACGGTGCTTATGCGCATTACTATGATGAGGTTTTCTTTCTTCATTTTCTCTGGAAATATTTTACCTGTAAAATTGTACCGCTAGTTATTCGTAATGTGTAAGCACAGCACATTCTAACGAAGTGAATTCAGTTTTATTCGATACATGTGTCTGTTTTTCTGGTATAAGAATATTTTCCAACATAACTGCTAAAATTTACTGTTGCTGAATTTTAATTAACAAAAGCTAAAGATATTAGAAAATTATGTCATCAAAAGTAACAAGCAGCTGGGGAACAACTGTAGTGTAAGAACACAAACATTTTATCATTACACTCAAACAATGTTGATTGCACTGAATGTAAATAATTTTCTTTGGTTTTCTAAAAGGATATATTCTAAAATTAAAGTGATTAAATTCACACGTTGAATAACATTATGGTCCAAATACTAGATAAACAAAAGAAAATATAAACACGTACAAGTGTTTTATATTTTACCAAGATTTTATAGAGAATGGTTCATGTATAGAACAATTCGATTAACGTGTTTTATTGAATTGGTTTTACTGATAAAATATGACACAGTCGGCAAATTGTTGCGTATTTAACTATTTCTGTTCAAAGCTAAACGCACCATAACTAACTATTCAAGATGTTTAATTATATTGATACAACAGGGAAAACTACGGTCGGATCAGAGCTTGAACTCGGGACAGCCCTAATTAAATGCTGTAGTCGGGAGCTTAACCATTTGAGCCATCTGAACCAACACATCAAAATTCCAGTCCTACTTGTTACAATGGGGCCCTGAGTGGCCGAGTGGTCTAAAGCGCTGTCCGTTACGGATCACTTCCATCTCACCTCTGTCTGCGTGGGTTCGAGTCTAGGATTCGGCGAATGTGGATATGTGAGAAAGCTTGCCAGTAGCTTTTCATGGGCCGGTGGTTCTTTCCGGTGATTTCCCGGTTTCTTCAACCACCATTAATACTGGCCGCCATGAATAGCCTATCGTGTGCTGAAAAAAGGCGCTAAGCCCAAAAACAACAAAACAAAACAACTTGTTACACTAATATTGGGATACAGTCGTCAGAATTCATTTCATTCTTGGAAGTTTCTGTTTGCAAAAACCAAAAGCAAAACAAACCTTTGATTTCGAATTTCACCTATTATCTGTTTGTAATTCAGAATAGAGTTCAGGTCGATTACACTGAAGTTCTTACTGTGTTTTGACAGGTCAATGAAATTCCATTACTTCATGGATACACGAATGTCAGGTGGCAGAGAAATAGGCCATGTTACTCACCGAAAGTGTACACAAGTTTAGAACCAGAATGCAGCTATCGTGAAACGGCTACTGCTCAAGTCAGGTTTGTCATCGGCAAACAGTCAAACATCAATTGGACACAGATTGACACATAAAAAACAGATAACAACTACTCCAGGCGACATGGAGTGCTCGTCACAACTTGATTAATCACGTGTCCGAGACGTTCACATGACACGCTCATTCTCGCCATGTTCGATTATGGCACATTTTACGATAAAATTCGCGTTACTAAACAAATTGGAGATAAGAGCTTCAATAGCTTCTTATAGGCAGGAAAAGATGTTAAAATGCCAAACCTGATAAATACCAAGTCGTTCGTTAGTTGACTGTACGACTGCGTCCTACTCAACTGAGATAACGAAACGTCGATCGCGCACGCGTTGACGTATAAGACCCGAACACTAATGTATTTTCTTATCATCATAAATCTTCAACAACACAAGACAGGACTAAAACAAAACAAAAACAACCTATGAGAATGATGTGTTACACTGCTAGAAATAGGAATGATAAACATCTTATAGAATAATATTGCTTTCTGTGCCCGCTTTTAGTAATTAGAATTTATATATTTATCGACACCCTTCGACACCACATATGCAACACATTGAAGATAAAGACAGCAGTTTTAAAATAGTGTTCATTTCATTGTCAAGAAAAATATCATATATAGGTCATTTCTACTATCTCTAACAGTTCAGAAACTTTAATTATTAACCAAACCTGAAGAAATATACTACATTTTTCATTTTCGCCCATTTCCAGACCGGTTCCCATATTTCCATACCATTAGTACCTCGAGAACTGAAGGATGCTAAAAACTGATAACTTACTTAAGTCTACATAAGTTAAATTATAAGCTAAATTGTCAATTAAATTAAATCAAATACCAAGCGCCAGCTTAAAAATTAAATCACGACGAGCTGCAAATGAAGTCTTACGGTACAAACGGAAGCGGTATCGCACTTCCTAATTGAAATACTTCATACTACATCAGACAACACAGCGATGCGTTGTTGATATCATTACAGGGGGTTGGGGAGGTCTTTACTTGCATGTATTATTATATATTGAGTCTTGAGGACATGGGACATCTAAATCATCTAAAATTGCAGTATTATATTCAAAACAAATGAAATTATCCTAAATGTATTCATTATAGAGAAATCTCAAAGAGTGTGACGCGGTCTTGATGTTGGTCAAACTCATGCACAGAAATTTCAAAGCGTGTGACACGGCCTTTGTAGTGGTCAAAGTTATCACACAGAAATCTCAAAGTGTGTGGTATGGCCTTTTTGGTAGTCAAAATCATCATACAGAAAATTCAAAGCGCGTGACATGGTTTTGGGTGGTGAAAATCATATTGAAATCTTGATGAGTGTGACATAGCATTTGTGGCGGTCAAACATCATCACATTCAAATATCACAGCGTGTGGCAGCATGGTTTCGGTTTTGCTTTTTCTAGATTGAAATGGTCAAGTCAAGCTTTAGTTATAGAGAAATAAGAAATAATTAAAGAATGTGTGTATGTGTGTGTTTGTGTGTGTGCATGTGTGTGTGTCTGAGTGTTTGTGATTTGGAATTTTCAGTAATATCGCTATGATGTCTGCAGCATGGCATTTATAGTGACGTCTTGCATTGTGGCGTCATTCCGCAAACATGTAGCACATATGTAGCATGATGTTCCACCTAGTCAAATTAGTTTGACACCAGTCCAACAAGTCCTAACACTAACCTCTTAATGCTGAGCGCCTTCTAATATTATGTTTTTAGAATGTTTAGGCCAGGATTAGAACGCGCGACTTTCCGCATCCAAGGTGGACACTAAACGACTAGGCAACCGGAGGATTTAATATAGAAAAAGGGAAGAAATATGCCCTAGATTTTATTTTCGTGACGTATTCATATTCTTTAATTTCATGGTAAAAACTCTCCACATATACGGAAAGGTATGAATATTTGTTTAACTAATTAGCATATAACAATTAGTCAGCAATTAAAGATCTCTGAGGAGCACATATATTCTGCATAAGTTTACGAAATAATTTGGAAATTTATTGGACCTTGCATTTTAATCTCATACGTATTTCTAATAATAACACTATTTCGAATTGCCTGTGTGACGCATATGTTGCTTTTTTACTCTGGAATCTTGCATTAATTTTTTAATTAATTGTAACAATAATGAGTTATTGATGTTACTCATACAGTTTGATTATGTTGTGCATGCAATTGCATTCAACCCCATTTACATGCATAGACTCGGGAAAGGATCTAATCTATGCATTTAAGCGGAATTTATCTATATTGACAACGAACTTGTAAAATGGAAATGAAACTCATGCAAACAAAGCTCATATGCATTATAAACGTGTTTCAGTGTATTAAAAATCTACGTATACATTCCACAATACATGCACATGCAAATTTAGATAAACACTCTAAACTGTTATTGTTGAAATTGTTATTGACAGTGTGTATCGCTCTTTGGTAGCAAAATAATATACGGGTCGCTACTAAAATTAGTTCCCAGGACAGTAGTAAGTTTAAGTAAAAAATGACATTAATGTCGTTGCAAAATGTTTGCAAGTTACTTGGTAAAAAAGTCTGTAATTGAATTTTGAACACATTTGTGGCGGCCAACCTGGTGGACAATGGTCTGCAAATCATAAAACCCGTCATACGATTCGCACTTATTTGCTTCCAGAAACGCTCTAATAGTCTCCAGATTTAATGGCAGCAGCGAGGTTTGGCGGCTGAAAAGACCAATCGTTGGTAGACTCCTTCACATTCTCTGGATCTGAATTCTTTTCTTCTTGCTGGACCTTTGAACAGATGTCATCAATATGAAGGTGTTCATCCACCGCCACATAGCGATTGAAATCATGTCATAGTGGGTGGGATGAAAACCTGTGTTATCATCGATAACGTCTTCAGTGGACGCGGTGTTTAGACAAAGCTTGAACGTTGATGATGGTTGTTCCTGAAATTCGGTTCCCCGCCTGTCTGTAGATGCAAGGCATCCAGTATATTCAGCTTTTTCGCATTCTGCAGCACGTCTTTCACATCCATTGTCTATGATGGTAATAACTTGACGCAACACTAGTGATCGGTATTGCTTCTTGAAGTTAGCAATGATGTCTTGATCGATCGGTTTAATCAATGATGTAATGTTGGGGGTAGAAAGAATAGGTTGACATTTGTCAATGATGCCTTGATCCATCGGATGAATCAATGAGGCAGTGTTAGGGGGTAGAAAAATACTTTGACCATTGTTAGGATTATCACTGTGAGCAGCATAGTTGTTGCACAACATGAGAATCTTGCGGTTTCTGCTTCGCATCTGTTTATCGATTTTCTTAAGCCATTATTGCCTTATGCCCCTGTCATCCACGCGTTTTTGTTTGCTTCGTATGGAACCGGTAATGTGTCAACGTTATTAAAACAACGCAAAGTTTTACTTTTGCCGATCACTAGTGGCTCTAGTTTTTCACTTCCATCCATGTTAACTGCAAGCAACAGAGCCACCCGATCTTTGACAACTTTAGCCCCGGATACATCAGCATCTTTAAGTGTTTTTTATGTGGTAGGTCTCCAATAAAGCCCAGTCTCGTCAGCATTAAAAATGTCGACTAGTTCATTATTTTTGATCAAGTCTGGCAGAACGTCAGTTATCCATCGTTAAGCAGTGACGACATCAGCGTCTTGCTTCTCCCCATTTGATTCTTTCAGTGATATAATACTTATCGCTATTGCTAACAACCACAGCTGGAGTTCCGAAACCAGGAAGGAAAAGGAATCATACTGGATACGCCGCCTTAGAACATTGAAACCAAGCGGTCTAAACCAAGAAGACTAGAAAATGAAAACTATGCACTAGTAGAATTTAACATTTTCTAAATCTTCTTATTATCCTTCAATTTTTACTATAAGAATAACCGGTATAGAATCAAATATCCGGGATATAATCTGCGTTACATATGTACACAAAGTAAAAATAGATGTCGCTTTGGCTTGTAGACTTTTAGGGAATTATACAACGTTTTCAGTTTCCGCAACTAGTCTATACAAGCTGGTTGTATTTATAGTTTTAGCACATGTGAAGACAGAAATGTAGAGGTTTACAAACACAACGTTTTTGTGTTTATTTGTTTGTCATAACTATGTGTTGTATTTGCCTTTGAAAAAGACTCATTAAGAGTCGAAAGCGCTTAGGCTAGTTAGTTACTAGTTTCGTACTGTTCGTCGTCAGTTTATTGCATATATATATATATATATATATATATATATATATATATATATATATATATATATATATATATATATATACAACATTAATGTTGTACCTTGCCAATGTCGTTGATTTGGTAAACAATATAATGTATAGCCAATATGTCTCATTAAGTATATTTTAAATATTCATATCAGTAGTAATTGTACACATATTTACTTCAGTGTGAGCTAAAAGTACAGTAATGATTTTCGACATTAAAAAGCACAGGAAAGGAAATTTCCCATTAAGTTGACAAAGTATTTCCAGAAGATGGTAATTGCTACCTAGGTAAAATAGTTTGGTTTATAATCTTCTTTACATTATAATTATTCGTTCTTGACTTCACATTTGAAGCGGAATCAGTTTTATTAATTGGTTAGATTTATTTATTAATTCCAATAATGATTCACTGGAATTACAAAATGCTCAATAATATTCTTGGACTAAAGCACTTATTTGAACTTATAGTTTATTCAGCCAAGGACATTTTGGATTGTAATATTGTAACATCAAAAGACTGTTACACGTCAGCACATTCTAGGTCACTGGTACGTTTGCATATTCGGCATTATATCAATGCATTCAATATCGGAATATAGCTGGAATAAGACTTGAATTTAATTGGAACTTCATGCATTTAGATTTGTGATAGAACTACTAGGACTAATTGAAGTTTAATGGAATCTTCATGCATTTAATTTTACAACAGAACTGTTAGGACTAATGGAATATAATTCACAATACTGTAAATTCTTTTAAATTTTCACTTTGTATTCTAGAAAAATAAATTTTTTGTTGAATTTTACACAACCTGTTAGTCTTCGATCGTTTTTGTTATTTCGTCAAATACCTTAGAGTCGCATTATAAGCATTAGGTTAGAATTTTTTTAGTAAAATATATTATTGAAATATTTACTAAATTGTATTAAAACCAATTTTTCATTGTAATTCATTTTCAGTAAATTATATTGGAAATAATTTACATTATAATATATGGAAATTAACTTTATTCGCCTTCTATAATTATATTCTATTTTGTCTTCTATAGCTATATTCTATTTCGATAAAGATTGATCCGTTTACAAACAAGTACAATTATTAACTTCCGTATTATTCATGTGTATGCTCACTCAGTGGTAAAAGTTCTTAACGTTCTTTATGATTTAGTGGCTAGTATTCAACCGTTTTCCAGACACCAGTATAAAGCTGATTAAGCAGATTATGACGTAAAGAGCATATTAGATTTAATCAGAATAGACTGAGCCTCTTTCTGGTTTGGGACAGATACACGTAGTGTTGGAACGATACTATCTTGGTACACTTTGTACGCAAATGTTTACCAAATATGGCCAAGAGTGTCTTGAACCGGTACAAATAATACATCGAGCCGGTGTATAATCAGTTTGTTGTCCCAGAATCAGAAGAGACTGGTCTCTTTTCAGGTAAGAATCGCTTGAGTTCGTAAATTTCTTAAAGAATAAGTACATTTAAAGTTAATGATTTTTGATGCAACCTTCTTAGTTTTACAACTTTCTTGCGATTTCTCTCTTTACTTTCAATAATAAAATGTAACGGAATGTTTACTTGTTTTAAGAATTTACATTCATTTGTATTTGCGATAATTATCATGGTGAAAAGACTAATTGGCTACCAACTTCATGAGAAGATTTAATTTGGGAATAAAATATAATAAAAAGTAATAAAGAATAATGTTTAGTAATGAATTCCTAATATGTAATCTAATTTAAATTGGTAAATTATATTCTTTAAAATGATTGTTGCATTAATCGCAACTACTGAAATGTATGCACTTTGAATTAAATAGACATCTAATTATTTGTGTTATATTCTAAAATACAGGAATTACACAAACGTATGAAATTGGTAAGATCGAAGGTAGAGTACTCAATATATATCATATGTATTTGTCAATATATAGGTTTCGTAGGTCGTATCGCCGGAATGTGAATTTATATATCTATCTATTTCAATAGAGTTCGTTGCCCCAGAACAAGAGATTCGTCTATCACCTTACAGGATTCAGTATCTCTTGCACTGCCAAGCTTTCCCCAAGATGTAGCCGGATCTACACCGTTAAGCGTGACACCTACTTCACTTTAAGAAAACCCGAACTCTCTCTGTCTGTCTCTCTGTCTGTCTCTCTCTGTCTCTCTATCTGTCTCTGTCTGTCTGTCTCTATCTGTCTCAGTCTCTCTGTCTCTCTCTCTCTCTCTCTCTCTCTCTCTCTCTCTCTCTCTCTCTCTCTCTCTCTCTCTCTTTGTTAAAGATGATTCATGGTTTAGAATTATCACATAATGCTTAAACATAAAACAAAAATGCAGGAGTACGTTTAACCGCTATGCCAAATTAAGATAAAAGCACGATAATATTTGTTGTTTTTTTCATGATCAATTTGAATAAAAATTCTTTATTATTGTGTAATCTATTATTAAAGAATTACAAAGATGATTATTATTTCATCATGTCGTATCAAAGAAACGACAAAGGAATTGTTGTGCCTCTTGATAAATGCAGAAAAATAACTTGGTAGTTTCTAATTATATTATGTAAATCTTACGTACAATGTTGATAAGATAATCTTGTGGGTGTATGTGAAGAATAACGTGCAACAAGCAAATACTGGAAAGTACTTTTTAAAACAACTATCCAGAAGCAATCGCCTATTCCTATGTCAATAAACGGCTTTGAAACTCAATGTATTGCATTAAAACTCAATGTATTGCATTAAAACTCAATGTATTGCATTAAAAAATACAACATCATGCAATAAAACATTTGAACACTTTATATTTAAGGCACGAAATAAAGATATGCATTTGCGTTCTTATAACACGTATTTTTATCACGGGGAAGATAAATTGGAAATGAAACACATACCTTATAAATGAAACACATTATTAAATAGATGTCACAAGCTTTTAATCAACATAAATGGCCGACAGTTGTTGATCTTTTAGTCCCCATTCATCCATCGAAGACACAACATGTCATAGCGAATTTAATTAAATAATATTGTTCTCTATATGGCGTCCATACATTTCAAATGATCCATTTTCTCAATTAGTCCTACTCTGATGGTAATATGCACATAAAACTTTTGAGTATCCTAACTCACTTTCCGCAGTACAAACGAACACTTGTTTTCAGTGCGTTTACTATCCCAACTATATAGTACTATACAAATTTACATAAAGAGTGGATATACCAAACACCAACGGATTAATAGCAAGGCATTATTCCATAATCTATACGATTAGGGGTCGCAGTGAATCAAATTTCAGCGTATAAAAATTGTAGGGGAACGCTTATTGCTGTAAAAAGGACCTAAACCCTAGCTCATCAATATTGTCTCATAGACAGATTCGTTATATATATATATATATATATATATATATATATATATATATATATATATATATATATATATATATATATATATAGATATATATATATATATAGATAGTGCCGGCTAAGTTCTTTGAGTTGCAGTAATCTCTGTATCCTAGATTCTGCGTGTTATCCTTTATAGAGAGTCTTTATTTCAAGCCCTTTCAATTTTACTGGTTTGTCTGTTTTTCTTCGTAAAGAAGGCAGTCGAACCTTTTATTTTACAAACTTTTCATTGTTTTCATTGATCAGTAAGTTACCAAAGTCGTGTTCCATTAATGTTTTCATTTAAGAGTGCTAACTTATATTATATTTTTATTTTGGGAGGAGATCAATGTTTGTACAACATGCTGATGATTCGCATTGTTTTTTTTTATGACGATGCACATGCAGACCACAAAAAGACGGTAAATAAAAACAAAATATAAAAAATGTAACAGTATATGTTTTATGTACAATTCTTTCAGGTTTAAAACATGAACACACACACCAGAGAGAGAGAGAGAGAGAGAGAGAGAGAGAGAGAGAGAGAGAGAGAGAGAGAGAGAGAGAGAATTGTTTCAAGTTTGTTCATTTGTCTAGCCTTGAAGGTTTGAGTATAAAGAAACACTCATCTTGGAATCGTCGAATATAAATTACAGAAATGTATCAATGTATAGGGTTTGATTTGGCCATATCAACCAACAAAAGATGGATGTTTAAAAGTTTGAATTTTAGACCAAACTCTATATTTGTTCTAAAGAATACTCTTCAAAATTTAAATTCCCTCAATAATACTTTCTCGACAATCAAAATATAGTTAGTTGAATAAATTGCTAAGCGAATTATTACGTCTAAGAACAGCAGGTCTGTCAAGAAAACACAAGCTCAATGCGTAATTTTAAATCCAACAAATTTGTTAGATAATTTGCTCGTGTCAAGTGTTAATACACAAGTACCAAATTTGTGTCAAGGGGAATTTGAACCCGCACAACAATAGGGTGGCATTAAACTGTTTGTTTCCTCAACCATATACATTTTGCTCAAAGAATCTTGATAAATAGTTTTCCGTCCTGTTGCTTGTGCAAATTTAACCTCTGTAATTCCCAATTTCGAAGGAATCTTTCAGACTACAGTGTTTATGAAGTACATCATTTGACAGTGCAGGGTCAACATTTACCAGCATTTAGTATTTCCTTCAACAACAGATGTCTGCATACAAAATACAGAGGAAAAAGTGACAGGTCTGCACCTGATGCATCCAAATTCTGCCATCCAGAGGACGCAGTTTAAATTGATGTCACAACGAAATTCTTTGTATAATACATAATTTTCATTTTCAAATAATTTTTACCCAAGCAATCTTCTTTTCCCTCGATATTTGATATAGTTGTCAATCGGAAGTTTATCAAGAATGGAAACTAATGTTGAAGTATAATATTTTTGAGTAAGGTTCATTTGCTACGAAATTTACGAAACGAATTTAATAATATTATTTGTTATGATCTAGTTACAGTGCGTGCCATTTTGTGTTATTTAATGGGCTTCACAAAATTCGTATTAATTGAGTACAGCTGTGATAATTAGTCACCACATCATGCATATAACATTATTTCAATCTGTGACCTTGTTGAGTGTTATGATAGTGTAATATACCATATATGACGTTATGTAACGATACAGAGAAAGATGATCTCTACAAATTGTTAATAGTTTGCATCTATTGAATGGAAGACAAAGGCATGTGCAGACTTTCGTCACTTGCATCACTTCATAATGCGAGACTATTGATGTAAAAATTTTTTGGCTAAATATTCGATAACTACAACGAGATGTCAATGAGTAACGCGAAGTGGTTTACTAAAATATTGGAAAAAATACTCCCGATATAGGTGGAAACATACTAAATTGGTACATATATTTAATAAGAGTTAAACAAAAAATCGCGACAACTGGGTTTTTAGGAGAAATTCTGAACCAGTAAAAAGAAGTTAAAAAAGACCATTACATGTTTGTCATTACCTTTGATCATCATATGATACTATAAATATCTCGAATGAGATACCACATTCCTAAACATTAAAATTCTACTTTCTTCTTTTTCTCAACCATTTACAATGTCTTAATAAAACACGTATAAATATCCTTATGTGAATGATCATCATAGTTTGCAATGATTTGAACTTCTCTTTCGTTCTCCCAAATTTCGATCCTTGAAGCGTTGCCGGAATTTATTTGTTATTCTTGTAAGCTTTCTTTCTTTCTAAACTTTACACAACAGCTGTCGCCTTTTATGTATGAGGCCACGCCAATTCCCGCAAAGCACGCCGTAAATTTGTCTTATTTCGTGGGAAAGCCACGTGGATAAAATGATTACCACGTGTCCTTCCAAATTGATTCTCCTCACGTTCCGTGAGGGTTGTAATTTGATCAACTGACCTACCGGATAATAATGGGGTGCGCTTTATCTTCATTATGCAGTTTTCCGAATGAAACTTTCCTTGTTTGGTATAATTTGATATGAGAGAAACATTCTGCATAAATTTGTCATCTAAGAGATCCCCCGTTGTGGCCGTATAATAGAAAGAGCTAAAAGTCGGGCACGGGAAATAGGTGGTTACCGAAATGATAAGCTGGATCTAAATAAGAAACAACTTAAAACTGCTTTCAATACCTGTGATAGAAGCGGGAAAAATAATGAAATTGAGTTGGCAAGTGGCGAAATACAAACCTTATTTACGATGGAATGAGCTGACGTTCCGATAATTGCAACATATGATCTAGTTCAAGGTAAACAAGATTTTACCGACACAACTTCAGTAGAGACTTAAACTTTATTTTAGATTAAGGAACCTGGCCCTGTTTTCAAAAGTCTTGACTTCAATCTGAGCTACAAACTTGTGATTTGGCACAGATTTATCAAGTCTAGACTTCAACCTGAATCAACGATCCCCTGATCTGGCCCGGATTTCTCAAGGATGAACTTAAACTAAGTTTGGAGGCCCCAAGTGGCCGAGTGGTCTAAAGCACTTACCGTTCTGAATCGTTTCCATCTGACCTGTCTGTGTGGGTTCTAGTCTTAAGCTCGGCTAACGTGTGTACGTGAAAATGTTTTCCAGTAGCTACCCATGGATCAGTGGTTCTTCCTGGAGTTTTCCAGGGTTCTTCTACCTCCAGATATACTGGTCGCCATGTATAGCCTATCTTGTGCTGAAATATGGCGTTAAACCCTACAGGAACAAAAACCTAATTTTAGTTTATATTATCAATTATTTATAAATATTGTGCTTTCATTTCGTTATTTTGGACTTACATTATACTAATTAAAATCAATACTCTCCCAGTCATGATCATCTGCTCAATGTTCTCTCTCTCTCTCTCTCTCTCTCTCTCTCTCTCTCTCTCTCTCTCTCTCTCTCTCTCTCTCTCTCTCTCTCTCTCTCTCTCTCTCTCTCTTACACACAAAGAAAAGCTATATTGAATCATTGTTTGATTTGTAAGGTGTGCCTGATATTTCAAAGTCTAAGATATACACGACCAATATGAACTCTTAACAAGCTGACTTATTCCGAATTCTTTACCAGATTTCATCCACCGAAGTTCTAAAGCTAAATCTAGAGGAGGCACATCAAACGAATCAGCGTTCAATCAGGTGTATAACCACAGGTAATCTAATCACTGGCACGACCACTACTAGTGCTATTTATTATTATTATTATTATTATTATTATTATTATTATTATTATTATTATTATTATTATTATTATTAATCTCTGGACAATATTTTTCAGCAAAGGACCTGAGTGTTAGAACATAAATTATTCATGTAATCTCTTATAAAACATTAATTTGAAAAACTTATCTAGAAGTGTAAGGAATGCGCACCATCTCGTCTAACGCAAGAGCAGATATGTCGTTGTTGTAAGGTTGAACCTCATTTTCAGCACAAGAAAAGTTATACAAGGCCGCCAGTATAAATGGTGGAGGAAGAACCCGGGAAAAACCCCAGAAAGAATCACCAACCCATGAGAAGCTACTAGCAAGCTTTCTCACCTAACCACGTTAGCTGAATAAGAAACTCGAACCCGCGCAGACGGAGGTGAGATGGCAGTGATCGCTTCAACAGTGAGCGCTTTAGACCTCTCGGTCACTCAGGGCCCCACAACAGCATATATAACACCAACATTAAATTAGCATGACGTATAATAACATAAAATCAGAGTAATTTATGGTGATACTAGCTACACGTCAATTAGTATAAATTTGTTTTATAAGTATGCGGAAAATCTCATTAAAACAGTTGAAATATGTTACAGCGACTGCGATTGAAATTTGTATAAAATATAGTGACAGGTGGCAAGCTTAAAGACATTATGTCTAAATACCAGAAATGTTTCATAGATCCTTATAAACTGAATGATGGTTTGCCAATCATGGTATTGTCGGTGGTTTGTATATACTGGCAAAATTATATTATCCTGATGCTGAAAAGCAATGGAGAAAAGCGAGTTGCGTAATGTGACATACTTCATGTTTCAGTATCGTTGCCCGAAGACGAAACTTGAGGTTGGGTGGTGGGACTTTATCAGTCGAAAAATGCGAATTGTAATCAAATAAATGGCATCAGTTCAATACGATGGCGAAATAAATCAATTAATATTTAGAGTACACCTGTTTATTTTTGGTACATCTGAATCAGCAGCTTATACTCGTGTACTTTTGGTTTTAATCAAATATTGTCAAAACTGCTCACCAAATGGTTATTTGCTTACTGTGCGTGAACTTCCATAAGCATTAGTCAAATTATCAGGTTGACATCAGGTCATGATTGCATCACATGTGACATTTTGGTCCATCTATTTACTTAAACGATTGAGGTAACTTTACTTGAAGTTCGCACGGTTTGGGTCTTAGTTTGCTTTTGTCCCCAGTCAGAAATGTTCCCACGGTCTTTGGTCTACAGGAATTTTCCTGACGTAATTTATAATGTTTGGTAATTCAAACACCTGCGCTCCTGGGTCGAGCTACGATGGAATTAATTACCCCTTTTAAGAAATAGTTTTGTATGCAAAACTTCTATTTGATTCTTCACTACGTTTACCCCTACTTTCTTCCTGTCAGTTTCAACCCTTCCTACTTAAAGCCCGGCCAGCTGAATATTCCTGTCTGCCAGGTTCTTAGCACACTTCGTGTTTTCAAACCGGGTGTACATACTAAGCGATTCGGTCGTTTTCACGTGGATGGGTTATTCTGGTATCTGAAAGACAAAAACAAAAACATGATGAATTTTTTCATATTTAGAACGTAATCAATCGTTCTACACCAGGTCTTAAAAATCTAGCTAGAAGGATTTATCTTACTTGCAATAGCCACAAATATTAGTACCTTCGTACTGGTATTACGATCATTGCATTCCTAGACATCCATCCGTGTTCATACGACAACAGGTGTAAGGGATACAATTTCTTCCAAGTTCTAGTACATCCACCCAAGTCGCGGGTGAAGCGCGTGTGAAACTCGAAACGGTAAACAAATTAAATTTTGACTTGGTGTTGAGTCTCTGCCACTGTAATTTACTGATGACAAAGGCT
The DNA here is from genome assembly GCA_016746295.1 of Potamilus streckersoni. Classification (NCBI taxonomy): domain Eukaryota; kingdom Metazoa; phylum Mollusca; class Bivalvia; order Unionida; family Unionidae; genus Potamilus; species Potamilus streckersoni. The sequence goes on along the minus strand of JAEAOA010000363.1, from coordinate 2,102,429 downwards.
ACAATATTTTAATTTGATTTAGCATGTTAGACTAAAACATTTTTCGTCCATAGGGTAGGATATATATATATATATATATATATATATATATATATATATATATATATATATATATATATATATATATATATATATATATATATATATATATATATATATATATATATATATATATAACAGGTGTAGTACTAGTCATTGCAATTCACAGAAAAATTTTATACCTTTTCGCCTTTGTTTCGGCATTCCGTTTATCAACAGTTTTGTGTGTAAAAAGCATGAATGTTTCCAATGTTGTGGTGTTTTGGATGGTACAGCATTGATGTACTCATATTTGTTTTGAGAAATTTTGCTTTGTTGCAAAACAAAAAGAAAACATTTCTTTTCTGCATCAATATATTCCAGCTCAGGCTATGTAACTATATTTATTTGACATTTTAAAATCTAATAAAGAAAACACAATATATTTGAAAATTTATTTCCTGATGCAACGCATGTGTGGCTATAAATATCGTCCATAACGGATGTCGACGTTTTATATGTAAATAAAATTACGAATAATGACCTGAACTTGGAATGAGTTTCCTTTTTGTTTTCTGAACAAAATTATGACAGGTAAAACGTTCAAATTTGAGTTGGTCATTCTTTTTATTGGTTCACAACGTTGTGGAACTACCATCAAAGTGTCACTAATGTCAGTGTAAATTAAACAGAACACCGAGCACACCTAAAATCAAAATTAATAACCAAGACGTACTTTGCTTCATTTTTTTTACTTACCAGTATTGGTCATATAATGAGTTAGATCAAACAAAGCTACAAATTTTCAAAATTAAGCACACATGTATTGGGCAACAAAGAATATAATGTTTTTATTACTACAAACGTTGATTGTTTCCTAGTTTTAAATGCAAAATATCTTTTTTTAAAAAAATACAGCGAATTGCACGCCTTATAAACACATTGGTTACAAATTAATTCTGTTTTAAAAGAAATGCTACACGGAAGGGGCCTCTCCACCGAGCGAATCAAACAATCGCGTGTGTGATGTGCTGAAGTTCCTATTTCCAAGGACTCCTAGACAACATTCAGTGTCACCTGGAAGTTCTATTAACGCGCAAAGACTGCGAATAATTTTCTGCTAATCATTCAATGAACACAGATATTACGACGTCACAATTTCATGCACTCTCCTTGCCATGATTCCACTGCGTAACGTCAGAACCTCTCACCGTGTAATTGAAATCCAAATTCAAACATACACTGCGATAAGTTACTTTACCTTTGCAACACTATTCTAGATGACGTGTGTCCCTCCACTAAACTGTGTTCACAGCAACAATTTTAATGACATTTCTGAGAGAGCAAAAACCCGTTCTCAATTATTCTATGGCACAAAATATTAGTCCCTGTCACGAATATTTCACATTGAAAGACACAACCAATCAACACCTTTAAATTAAGAATGAGACTACCTGGCTCTTGGCCATTTATACGGCTCTGACCCGATGTTAACTACGAAACTAATTCATGCAGTCATAAAATCTTATTAATACTGCACACTATTACGTTTGCCCCCTAGCAAGTTGCTAATTACTTGGATGAGATTTACTTCCCCAACACCGACTTTAAATAATTAAACAGCTAATCACTAAACTATAACAACGATATAAATGGAGACGTAAACATACCCGAAATTTATTACATGATTGATATTTAATTTTATGTTCAGTTGTGCAGAAATAATAAAACCCAAGTATACATTTAATATCTGATATGCTTAATTTTTCATTAAATGTATTTTGTAAAATTTCTCAGTCTCGAAGTATTGGCAAACTGGAAAGAATAATATTTATTCTTCAGGTAGGGTTTACATCTATGATTATATCAAATCTGAACACGGTTGTATTAACGTCAAATCACAGCAGATCTCGCGCTTCTGTCAGTAATGTAACTTAAAACAATAATACCAAAATATAAAAAAGGAAACAATAATCCTCTGTATTTAGCATCATAGAAGATATTCAAAGTGTGTCACGCTGTATTGTGTCCCAGATCGTTCAGCCTCCTGCTTCTACGACAAAAGAGTACCACGTAGGGGTTCAAATTCGACACAGTGGCAGTATATACAAATAATAATTGCTTGATTGTTCTTAAAGCATTGGTTTCATGAAATTTCTGATATGCTTCCCGTTAGCTAAACTTTGCAGCTGCCTCCAAACTTCCATCTGTATTATTAAACACCAAACACTGTAATACATAGGCAATGAAAGTTATTTTAAGACACATTTCAGATACCACAGGAACTATATATATATATATATATATATATATATATATATATATATATATATATATATATATATATATATATATATATATATATATATATGGCTGCACTGCAAATATTACCACCTGTTGAAGTTATTTAGTTATGTTGTGATAAAATCCTTTACACGCACTCAGGTATGCTCATAAATGCACTAAGATCGATTCAAAATGATTTAATATATATGGTCAACAGGTACATATGTGATTAATAGACTGTACATTTGAGAGCAGCCAATGTCATAAGATTATCTCTGGATATTTTGAAACATTCTATTGGAAAGCTTTAATGTCTCGTTCCGTCTGGTTGCAAAATTAATTTCTTAAATGATGATTCCACAGAAGCAAGGGAATTTGAATTACGTTTTCACAGGGGTAGGAGATTCCAAAAGGTTTGTGCTGTTATATTAAAAGAGCTTCAAAAATGTTTGTCATCCTCGGAATCTCGAAATAGGTTTGAATTTGTAGCAAAAGCGTATTATATACAGTTAATTGAGTTCACCATTGTACATATATCCAGTAGAAATAATGCATTATGATGCTCGGATATTTGATTCATTTTCTAAGATTTCAAATAGCCAATTTCTCAATTTATTTTAAAGTATGAAAATGTAGGGAAACAAGCCGACGACCCATAACGTAGGCCGATGATATTAATTTGGTAAGAAGATCTGTTTTCTGAGCCTTCATGAACTTAGTATATCTTTCAGAATCAGTGATTAACGTTTTAAAGACGCTATGATTGGTTATTGGTTGATAAGATTTTTCTATTTTCGATGCGCAGCGTGACAGCGCCAACGTCATGGTGTTGGCCTTACGTCTATACTAAGATTTTTTTTTTTTGGTGAAAGTAATACTATTCAACATCTTAGGAATTGACGAATTGCATGATCAGAGATAACCATGCTAACTAATGGACCTATTCCGCATTTCGTGATTTTTGAGTTATCTCTCCTGAATCATCGCTTGATGGTGCGCTGATAGTAACTTCCTCGACGTTGGATGCTGATATTTTCCACAGGAAGTAGTAGGTGATCGACCCGCCACCTATTATGAGGAGAAAATACTTTTGTCAAAATGTTTATTAGCATTGCATTTTCGCCCAAAATAAATATTTTCTTCGAAACATTTTACTAATTAAAGAGGTTAAGTTTGGGTTGTACGGTACTAAGGCCACGAGAAATGTGGTGAATGCCTTATCACAAAGAAACTAATTCGTTGGACAATCACTGTACTAAGCAGTTTTACAATCAACCAATATAATTCCCAGTCGATATTACATCATTACTCCTGTACTGCCCGGCGTCAGAGTGTGCAACGGTCCATCTACAGAAAGGTGAATAATAAACGACTAAATGACACCTATTGTGTGTGCGTGTGTGTGTTTGTGTGATTTTGATTTTTTTACGTAGATTTAACAATACACCTTTGGTAAGTACTTAGGAATGTATGTTCCATACAGAAAACAGTTAAATGAAATATCAGGCAGTTCAAAGCGTAATAACCGACATCGAATAGTTCTGCAAGTATTATAACATTAACATGCTAATAGTTTTATAGCACAACTGTATACTTTACAACTTTACGGCACAAATGCCTCATTTTGTTAAAACGTGTTCAACTTTGAAAGTTACCTGGTGGTCTTCGAGTTAATTGGGGAGAACTGAAACTATAGGAAGTGGTGTTTTGCATTTCAAGTTTTAAATAGTTTTATGACTACATAGCGTTAAGTATAAGCCTTTTGACGTGTGTGTGTGTGTGTGTGTTTCTTGTAGGTCAATATGTATTTAAAACATATCTGTTAAGAAATCTCACATGCATCTGATTTCTTGACTCAAAAATATTAATGAAACTGTGTTATCAATATTTATTAATTTGGCTTAATTTGAGACATTTTATTCATCGTATGTTACAGCAGCTCTCTTTTTAATATAACTGGAGTTATTGTTTTTTATTTATGATATTATTTTTATACAACGTTTGATATCGTCTTTTATGATATTATTTTTAATATAACTGTAGATATCATTATATCATGATATTATTTTTAATATAACTGTCGATATCATTATGTTATAATATTATTTTTAATATAACTGTAATTATCGTTATTTATGATATCTTGTAACATCAGAATGATAGGGATTTATTAAAACTGTGTTATAATGCATATGTTGAAAGGAATTAATAAATTTTCATGTCTATCCAGTCAAGGACTGGTGCTTATCCCGTTTGTAAGCAAATCTACATATTGGTAAGATTTTCCTGAATGAGAATAATTATTTACCTGCAATAACTTGCAAGACATCGTAACCAGGTGATATCTCAACAAATTAGATTTGGATACTGCAAGCTCAGTAAATCAATTAACATAGAAAAGCGTTTATGTGGGACTTTCAACATTTTAATATTACTAAGTGAAATAGGTTAGTTTGCTTAATAACTATTGGTAGCTGTAAGCCATTACGGCACGTCATAAACAATGAGTGTATTGTGCTACTGCCGTCTATATTATTTCTAGAAAAACTGATATAATTCAACCATTTCAAGATTTTACCTATTTGATGTTCGAAACTGTTTCATTCTAATGCTGTTTTTATTTTTCAGTTTCATTGATTCCACTTCCTTTTTAATGAATCCGATTTCACTATCATTTACATCACGCGTTTAGGGAAATGAATTTATTATTTTCACCTGTGACAGTGTCAGCTACTATATAAAAAGATATCCTAGATTTTCCTTTCTATTTCATTATCATTTTCAGTCAAGTGTTAATCTACAAGCAACATTTAATTTTGCACTGTACCTATCTATGTTTCTAGTATCCTAGCAACACAATACAGTATGCGTAATTGCTATCATGAAACTAACTGTCTAATCTACATGCTATGCCTTGGATCTAATTTTTCGTAAAGAAGAAGAAGAAGAAGAAGAAGAAGAAGAAGAAGAAGAAGAAGAAGAAGAAGAAGAAGAAGAAGAAGAAGAAGAAGAAGAAAAAGAAGAAGAAGACGGAGAGAGAGAGAGAGAGAGAGAGAGAGAGAGAGAGAGAGAGAGAGAGAGAGAGAGAGAGAGAGAGCATCCTAATGACCAATACTAGTTATATTGCGACCATTACATGCATAATGCTTTTGATACATAAACTTTGTAATTATGTGCTAGACTTTCGCTTTGCCATTGTCTGGTATGCATTTTGTATGGTATATTTATGGGATATTTTTTCGAAATCAGTAAACCATTTTTTGTCGACTTGTATTGCCAAAAGAGTCAAATTTTGCATATTTTCTCCAACTTACCTTCCCGAGTTCAACTCTGATTATTTGCAAGTCAATAATTCAAACATAACAAGTGTGCGTACATATTATAATAAGGTTTTAACATTGTCTCAATCCCTTAAAATTTTCAAGGTTTAATAATTCAAGCAATATCATTCCTGCCCCGACCGCCTCCAGGTCATTCTGCAGCCCAAGTAAGGATGCGAGTGACAGTTCACATACCCATATTACACAGTGCGCGACATAGAGACACATTCCTTACAGTTGATACCCATAGTGCATGATGTAGCGACACAAGCTTCAGGATTGATACACGTATTACTCAGTGCACGGCATAGCGACACATGCCTCACAGTTGATACTTATAATGTACATCACAGGTGATATCCTTTATTACTTAGTGCTCGACCTAGTGACACAGTCCTCACAGTTTTCACTAAGTACAAGAACCTAAATCTGAACGTGCAGTTTATTAATTGAACGCGGGCATATTACTATTGGTTGCGCGGTGCTTCATAAAGTCTCAAGGTATTTACCATCTAAATTATTTCCATTTCTTCCTTTGCCAGTATGACAGAAGCCTACACCTAACTACAAACTTTGTTTGCCTCTGTAATGCAGTCTAAAACAATAATATTAAAAATGTGCATATGTAATAGATATAGTTTGATCACTTTTAGTGAATTTTGCATTCTTTTCTACAACTTATCACTGCATACTATTCAAAGTCTTCTTTTGTTTGGAGTTCAAACAGTTTGGCATGTTTAGCCATTTTTATCCTTTCCACGGTCTTGTCAGCATCACCGCTAAAGGAAGGATACAGTAGCAATACAGCGAGAAAAAAAAAAGCCGGCATTGAAAACATTGAGGACCAATTCTATGGTGGCGCTCTACTATTTCGTGGTTTACTGAGGGCTTAATTCTTAAAGACAAAGGAATTTCAAGGGTTTTGCGCACAGCTTATCATGGTTATTTAAAAAGATCTTGTGTACATTGAACTTTTAATTCTATTTAGCTGGTCTACTGATGATAGCATTTTGGGTTATACAGTAAAGAGCTTGAACTTTCTTCAAATGTGCGCGTATCAAAATATTGCTAGCTTCGCTCAGTCATTTTTACTTAGTGTAATTCAAAAGAATATTGTAAAAAAAGAAACGTTTTTTATTTTCTTTTTATGTATTTTGTAGTTTTATTATTGTACGTTTAGAGTTGGCATTGACTTCTCTGGTACAATTTGTTGTCCGGTTTTTTTCTTTCTATCCGCTAGAGTTAGTTTTCCAAAAGTTAATTGTTTGACGACATGGGGGTCACTTTATGCAGATGTGCTTGGGGCCCCGAGTGGCCGAGTGGTCTAAAGCGCTGTTCGTTACGGATCACTGCCATCTCACATCTGCGTAGGTTCGAGTCTTGGATTCGGCGAATGTGGATATGTAAGAAAGCATGCCAGTAGATTCTCGTGGGTCGGTGGTTCTTTCCGGTGATTTCCCGGTTTCTTCCTCCACCATTAATACTGGCCGCCATGAATAGCCTATCGTGTGCTGAAAAATGGCGTTAAGCACAACAACAACAACAACACAACATTATGCAGATGTATCTTTAGATCATGCACGATTTCTACAACTACAATATGTATAAATCTTTACGACACAGTACAACAAAACAATATATAATTATGGCAACATTACATGGACTGTGCATGATTCAAATGCAAACAACTTCACCTTGCATCTGTCACTCTGTCAGAAATTCGTAATGTCCATGGAGCGTCCACATTGGGATAGGAATAGTCAGATTGGTCAATAGAATTGGTTCACTGCTTGCCATTCTAATATCCAACAACGGGGTGCCAGACAAGGAGCATAAGAAATAGGAAACAAGACTAATTAGTGCAGTACGTCATAAAACGACATGACGCGCTTCATGAAGATAAGGCATCTTATTCATTTGCAAAGGAAATACACACAAATAGTAAATGTTCCTATCAGAGTAAACATTGATCAACTCAACGGAATGGTTTATATTTCAAGAACAGGATTTAATATTAGATGAAAGGGACTAGATAATTTACAAATTCAAATAAACGGATGACTCCATTTGAATATATGTAGCTTTAAGAAAGGACATTGGTGCAAACATAACACATACGATTGAACGTTCCCTTTTTAATCATCAAATATGTAGTTTGAATTTTATTAAAAGTCAAGTTTGTTTATCATTTTCTTTTAATTTTGGAAATTTAATAAGATCACAGCGAAAAAAGAATAAATTTCATGACGCCAGAAAATGAAAAGTAAACCGAACTTTTTCAGAATCTCATATATTTTAGGAACATATTTAGTCTATTCTCTGTACAATATTTCTGAGCATGTCTGCATCGTTTTCGCCTTTATACGATAGTGTACGGCTTTGATAAGAGATATTTGCACCTTTGTACGATTATGCACGACATTGATACGAGATATTTTGCATCAGGTTGACGGCAAACCTTCATCTATAAACTGAAGGCAAGTCGAATGGAATGTCTGAATTTTAATACGGCATGTGAAAGCCTTTATCCCACAATGATTACTGTAATAAACACAGTCATAACTGAGCCAAGAGTTTGTAAACAGTCACTGAAAAGTGTCTTTACCTTGTAACTTTGACCTTAATAGATGTCCAGTCAGATAAAATGTCACAACTTTTAAGTACCCTAATGCCAGGAGGCTGTCCATTGTTAAACATTTCCTAGTTGTATTTAATAGGTTTTGGAAGGAAATAACGGCATATTTTTAATCCCTTATATGTGAAAGAAGCAAACATACTGAATTCAAATGACAAGATTATGAAAGAGTTCTTGTAATACTGGATCACTGCGTAGCAATGTATTGAAAAGAGCTAATAACGTTTTCTGTAAAAGACGCCCAATTTAATTAAAACTTGTCTGAATTTGTAAGAATTCTCGGGTCATTTTTGCCATAATGCTTCCTGTAAAAACGGATTAAATTATCGAGCCTTGTGTGCGATGGAATCCTTTAAATGGTTTTAATTTTCATTAGCTGAATCCATATAGGAACCTGAAGCCATGTTGGAACACGAGTCTGTAACAGTCGTCAGAATCCTTGATTAATGTGTTCAGTCCGTCATCTTTGTTCATGGTAGTAATGCTCATTTTTGTCTCTTTTTAGGAATGATATTCCCTCTATGAAATTTTGTTTCAGTATTTAGTGGCAGTATTTCTAGATAATATTATATCAACCGAACTGAGACTAGTCATGTATATGTCACCAAAGAGGCAATTACTCTAAAACAAAGTAAGGCCCATGATGCCAGAAGGCTTCCGAGCCATTGTAATCAACGTTGTTAAAGTATTTTTGTATTTATATCCTTGTGAGTGAAGGTGCCTGGGTACATTGTTTCTCCAGTTATTATGTCTACATGATGTTAATGCAAGCAAACTGGCTGTAATCGCTTGGCAACAACATAATACGATTTGATTTCAACCATTCTTGTGCGTAACCATGATTTGATTTAAACCATTTGTGAGCGTAACAATACGCTTTCCTCAAATATCTGGTCAGTCCTTATTTCTTTTGTCTAATCTGGTCAGATATCTGACCAGTCCTTATGTTTTTTTTTTGTCTAATCTGGTCAGATACGGTTAATGTTATTTATTCTTCTATAAAATGTACTTTAAATTTTGTCACTTTTTTAGGAATTCGAAAGAGGCGACCGTGAAATGATGCACATTTTATGATGCAATGGCTGGGTTGCACTATAGCATATCCTTGTAGAAGCAGATATACATATATCGTGTTGTAATAGTTAAAACTAACGGCACTGTATAAAACTAGCAACATTTATATTAAACGTCTCTTAACTAAAACGAAACGACTGAAAAATTGGAATGTTTTGGCTTCGTTTGGTGCTTTGCCGCACAGCAGCAGAAGTAGGTTTTCTAGTGCCGATGACCCAGGTTGATCCGTATGTAAAATTCAAATCAGTACTTTCTCAATCTTGCGTCCGACACGCTACCAGTGAGTCACTGCGGATCAGTTTTAAAGCTTTATTTATTTAAGTTTGTCTGGTAGGGGGAGAGTGGAGAAACGCATGCATTCCTTTTAGCACACCATCTGAAAAAAAGTATCAAGAGTTGTTTATAGATGTGACAAGAACAGGTGAAAAAGTCAGAAATTATGAGTACTGTCACTGAAGTTTGAATGCATCATCAATACCATGGTACAATGATTAGGGTGTTGCCAGGGTGTGGTTCTATAGCTCGTACCACTGGTCCGAGCCGCTTTTGCACAGGAAAACATAAAAGTGATTTATTTTGTCAATCTTCAAGATCACGGTACCTTTTGGGGGTCATTAATTTCAAGGACTTGGTGTCCTCTCCTCGTTATTCGTGCAATACAAACGCAATTAAGGTATGCTTCGTTATAATTCTTACCTTTCTATGATGTTTCTATGTAGAGTCTTGCCATTGCCTATTTTAACCAGAGCTACAGCTGTACTGCTGTATTTGTGTATTTGAGTATGCCTCAACAATCGTCTCTGTCAATACACCTTGTAATGATATGCCCATCCACGCGCTTCCAAAATCCACAACTTCAACCCTAAAGAAGAATGGGTAGATTGTTGTGCTTTATCTTGTCTTTACTATTTGGGAATTAATACAGTGGAAGTTTCGCTCGGGTTAGTGTAGAAGGCCTTTTCATTCCGTCATATCTAAGCGATCGCTCGATACTGGTGACAGTCTATCAAGCATAGCTGGCCGTGATATATCGAGAGCCGGGACTGAATGAACCACTTCAGGTCCGCCCCTGGAAGAACCACTCGATAACTTGAATTCTCGTTTTATAACAAACATTGATAGTGGATAGTAATAGCGCCATTCATGTACGGGTCGACCTGTGTGATTGACAGCGCAAGTTGTCGCAAGCCACGCCTACGCCGCACGCGGGCTTAGCGCGCTTGATCAGCCAGTTCTGCTACTCTCGTTATTGGTAGAGAGCAAACGACATTTCTTTAGTTCTAGTTAAACAAGCAAAGTCTGATGGGCACATGCACAGCATATTTTAAACAACGTAACAATTACATTTTGTCTCGTTCCTAGGATATAATGCGTAGTGGATAATTCAAATGTGATATTTCAGTAATATATTCCTTTGAAACCTGTTGGGATCTTGTTCTACCGTAGCACGACATAAGCCGTTTGAATGCGTCCAAAAACATGTCCCAGCCCATGGGAATTCTGTTTCTATGTGTTACACTCCTGGAAACTTTACTACACGCAGCAAAGCTTCCCAACTTAACAAATGGATCTTTACTCGTGTCAAGTAACACAACAGTGATTGCAAAATCGGACTTTACAAACTTCAAACAGTGGCCAGGTAAGCAGATATAACTTGAAGGTATCAATTAATCCACGTGCAGTTTTCCAGGTAATATTATCAGGTGAGACGCTTTGGTCACCAATAAAATCTTTTTAATTAAAGTAACCGATGAATGGTGATGTTTTTACAACAAAGACTTGCGGTTTTCAAACTATGACTCACTAGTGGAGAAACTTAATTGGTTATTTGCTATTTCTTCACAACGCATATCAGTGTTAGGATTCGATGATGCAATACAATGCTTGGTCCATGCTTTGTTACCAAATGTTTATAAAACATCAATCTGATTCACTCTTAGAGTGCAAATTTTGTTTGTCTTTCAAAACACCTAGCCTCCAATTTCATCAATATTTTGTGCATGAATTGGTACTAGTTATTGAAGAACCCTTTTCTCATTGAGGTATGACAGACATAAAATTCACGAGTTTCTCATATAATTTGGTTTAGTAGTGTCCGCTCGAGAGATAAATCTTTCAAGTCATGTACATGGGTATTCGTTTGCCCTCTGTATTTGTTTTATTTTTTTTAAGTTTCAAGCTTTTATTTCTTTCAGTAGGAAAATAGTCTAGAGATGTTGTTAGTGTTAATATGTTGGGGTGGGTTTTTTCTTTCGTTTGAAGGTTCTATAATGTTTTCCCCCAGTCAGGTAAAGTCCCCAATGACACAAAACGAAAGCCAATCTGATTTAATCCGACGGTGGGAATTGAATCCGCACTAATTTAGTTACGAGAGTCCAACGCTTTAACCATTGGGCTACCGCGGCTCTATTTATGTGTTGCATCGATCTCTACGTAGTGAAATTATGGAGAACATTTGAATAAAACATGGTCATTTTGGAAGCACTGCTATTTACCGACATATCATTCCAATTATTAGAGGTGCGATTCTTATTGTCAGCTATAGAAATCCCATTATGGTTTATTAAACTTTACTCACGTGCATTTATCAAAACGTAATGTTTCTAAAACTATACGACCGTCCTCCTACACCAGAACTTCCATACACGTACCCGTACAAAGCCGAGTAAGTTTGAACGATGGGATAGCTTTGTTTTTATTTCATGTGAAAATATTTATATGGTTTGGCATTTACAAATTCGAATTAGAATATCAGTAATGATCTTTCAGTTTGTGCTTTCGTCGCACTCCATCTGAAGGTATTATATTGTTCCCTTGTCTACAGAAACAAAACACATTAGCTTACCTTCTATATCAGTCGGAAGTTTCTTAACACATCGACGCATGCTCTTATTCACAGATTAAACAAATTTTCTTAATGTAGTTGCCACCTACTGGAATGCACGCAAAATTTAATACATGAAAACGGACTTCTGCGCAAACACATATATCACAACATGTTCTAACCACACATTAATATAGGATTAGTTGCCAGTCAGCTTTATGAAACTTGACTGATGATATTATATTTGTAATCAGTCATTTTCTTTTATATTCAAATAACGTTCATCTCCTTAAGATAACTTCTGGTATATATATATATATATATATATATATATATATATATATATATATATATATATATATATATATATATATATATATAAGTGTGTGTAGAAAAACAAGAAAACAAAACAGGCGGATTTACTTATTGTGGACACTGGTTGGCCGTGACACCGTGATCCTTCCAGACTCAAAGTCCTAACAGCTATCACTTGACTTACCCTTCCTTGGCAAATTCATCTCGCACAGAAGAACGATAACATCGAAAGCTGAGGGCAACATAGAATCATAAAGTATTCACAATACCATTTGGTGTTCGGCCCTGTCCATGTTTAAGCATTCACAATTCTTTGTTTGTGTTCGGCCCTGTTCATGTTTAAGTATTCACAATACCTTGTTTGTGTTCGTCCCTGTCCATTTTTAAGTATTCACAATACCTTGTTTGTGTTCGTCCCTGTCCATTTTTAAGTATTCACAATACCTTGTTTGTGTTCGGACCTGTTCATGTTTAAGTATTCACAATACCTTGTTTGTGTTCGGCCCTGTTCATGTTTAAGTATTCACAATACCTTGTTTGTGTTCGGCCCTGTCCATGTTTAAGTATTTACAATTCTTTGTTTGTGTTCGGCCCTGTCCATGTTTAAGTATTCACAATACCTTGTTTGTGTTCGGCCCTGTCCATGTTTAAGTATTCACAATACATTGTTTGTGTTCGGCCCTGTCTATGTTTAAGTATTCACAATACCTTGTTTGTGTTCGGCCCTGTCTATGTTTAAGTATTCACAATAACTTGTTTGTGTTCGGCCCTGTCCATGTTTAAGTATTCACAATTCCTTGTTTGTGTTCGGCCCTGTCCATGTTTAAGTATTCATAATACATTGTTTGTGTTCGGCCGTGTCCATGTTTAAGTATTCACAATTCTTTGTTTGTGTTCGGCCCTGTCCATGTTTAAGTATTCACAATACCTTGTTTGTATTCGGCCCTGTCCATTTTTAAGTTTTCACAATTCCTTGTTTGTGTTCAGCCATGTCCATGTTCAAGTATTCACAATTCCTTGTTTGTGTTCGGCCCTGTCCATGTTTAAGTATTCACAATACCATTTGGTGTTCGGCCCTGTCCATGTTTAAGTATTCACAATACCATTTGGTGTTCTGCGCTGTCTATGCTAAAGTATTCACAATTTGGTGTTCAACCCTGTCCATGTTAAAATATTTGCAATACCACTTGGAGTTTGACCCTGTACATGGTGAAGTACTTACGATACCATTCTGTCCGTGTTAAGGTATTCACAATACCATTTGATGTCCGGTGCTTTCCATGTTAAATAATTCATAAAACCATTTAAAGTATATAAAAAAACATCGTTCTATCCATGTTCAGTTCTTGAAATACCATTTGGTGTTCTGTCCTGTCTATTATTATGCGCTAAAATACTTTATTCACAGAAACACTATCGCTGTTCATCCCATATTTTTGATTAATTATTTTGTTGATTATCATTGCATACATACATACATACATACATACATACATACATACATACATACATACATACATACATACATACATACATACATACATACATACATACATAGACAGACAGACAGATATACATACATTTTGTTTCACTTTAACAGAACATCCACATCAACATCTTTCATAAGTATTCACACTCACCCTTACTTCCAGAAATGAATATCTGTCATCTGAAGTTCGTAGAGCTCACTGGTTTACTATGGGTCGTTATAAAGTTTCTAAATGGTAGAGATCATTGATTTACTGTGGGTAATAAAATTCATCTATATATGTACTAGCATTTTAAGGACACAATAGTAGCTATATGGTGTCTGCCAACTAAAAGTAAAGTTATATAAACCTTAAATCAATCCCTTTGCACATTTTTGGAGGATAAACCTTTCCAAATAAAAGAGAGCTATGAAGTTCAAAAAGATAAAATAGAGATTTTAGAAGTCTGTAAAATGTATATAAAATAAAAGACAAAAGTGACAAATACAATGTCCTTAAACCGTATGGATAAAATATATTATATAATCTGTATTGATTAAAAAGTTCAAGAATTGCTCGGGTGGTACATCGTCATGCAGTTTGTTGATGGTTGCAATGAAGTTGCTAGAGGACAGAGATCACTGGTTTACTATGGGTAGTTAGCTTACTTAAATTGGAAAATCAATCAATCTTTTAATATAAATACATCAGTGAGGTGTCAAAAAGAAAAGAACACACGAGAAACATCGCACCGGAATCTTTTATTCAACAAAACATTGTATCTGTTTGTTTTGCATTGGCGAAATTTTCATCTGATTTGGGATAAAGTATATATTGGTTATAAACTGTTGCAAAAACATAGGCAAATACACACAAAAGAGCTTAAGTACAAATTACTCATGAGTGAAACAGGGAGCAACGGAGCTAAAAGATTGAGCATCGGAATCGTAATGTAAGGTAATTTAAGGGCAGTCGGCTTGATTCCCTCCCATGCCAGTCTGGGTCGCCATTGTGTTTTCTTGGGAAAGGCACCTGGCTCCTGTTTCGTTTATAAGATATAGCAAGTGATCGGTAAAAAGTGGCCTAAAACCAAGAAACGAAACAACTGTCTAATCAATCAGTCATTCATTAAGCAAGTTCAAACAGATTCAACGACTTACTTTGTAAGGAAAGATCTTATTCTAATAGAACAGTAATTCTGACCAGGCTGATGATCCGGTTTATGTCGAAAAGAAAGTGTTTCATTTCAGTTCCCCTTACTATTCCAACAAACAATGATATGTATACAATAGGGCAAACATTGTACAATTGTTTCGCCGCCAAAGAAAGCTAGTTCTGTTGTGTTTTTTTTAAAATCTGAATGATATTTTATCTTGGCCAAAAACTCGACATACACACTTAATAATGTCAAACCAGCTAGCTTTAACAAAGTGAGTGATTCAAGCTATTGCATTAACTGAACAGCGTCGCGCAGGAATATAACCCAACTTTATTAAATTTTAGACGTGCAGTTCATACTCGCCTTTTGAAATAAAAATTTTGAGTTTTAATCCAATTATAGTTATAAAGTTGCACGAACTTCCATTTAGAGTGCTTTGAAAGTTGGCTTTTCTTAATTGCTAAAGTTGGAAGAAACACTGGCAAGGAACGGAGTTTTTAATTATATATTACATTGAGTCTGACATGCGATTATATAAAATGATTGTGCGCTTCACCTAAATCAAAGTACAGCGATGTTTCTAGGTCTATAAATATAAAAGGAGATACGTTACACTTTGATGTTATTGAGATTTCATAGTTTTCACATCATTAGTCTGCACCAGTAATTTCTAATAAGGACCCAATCAAGACGGATCAAAACTATTTTTTGAAGTATATCCATTGAACCATAAGAACTTGACGTGTACGAAATGCTTACCATAAAACTAAGTCTTTAACAGATTGACGGGACGGAACAGCGTTCTTTAAGAAAATAGTATGCAAAAACAAAAGAATAAAACAACAAGTGATGTTATTAGGATATAAAATGTGTGGTTTTGGTGCAGTTTGATGTCCTTACCCTGCGTTCTTTTGAAACTTTCTCTCGCGTCATCGGTGTAAAAACCAGGAAAGCCGCCATGTTTTGACGATACGATGACTCGATTAGCAGTACACAGCCATGTTGGTTTTTTTTGGGGGGGGTGTTTCTGTTTCAACGAGAAGATAAGATATTTGTCTTTGCCGCGAAGAAGTCGGCCAGACCCCTTCAATTATAAAACATAACAAACACTGAGAATAATGAATCGTACTTCTAACTGGAAAATCGCGCTAGAATTATGCAAATGTAGCATTGTATTGGTCAGAAAACTATCATCTCAGAAGATTAGGAGACGAGCAAAATTTGTAACAAGAAGCTAGATTATTGAAATTCAAGACTGAAACGGATATGTTCTGTTATTGACGTAATGGAGAGTATTGGAAGAAGTGTGCATAAATTCGCCTCAGGAGTTTCTGTTGTAAACGGCTATATAGGTGCTCAGGATTCAATTTACTTTGCGCTCATTCATTAATACAGTCATGGCGCTGTTATCTTGAAACCCCACTTAGGCAATGAAATTGTCTTACCGGACCTGTCGTGCCCTACGATAAAACAGATTTGATAAATTATATTTGCCTAACCAGTACATTTATATTGACAGCATATTAAGTTCAATATGACTCCTTGGGGAAACTTGTATGCGGGTATGGTTAGTCATAGGCGGGAAAGCAAGGACAGACATTTGGTTGCGACGTTGCAATGCATCTAGGAGCTGAAACTGTAAGCCATAGATCCCCATTATGTTACTGTTGTTCTAGACATTATTTGTAGACGTAATACAAAGAATTGATGTCCTCTTTACTGATGATAATTAACTGCTATTTGTCACTATTATTTATCGGTTGATCCGTCCATCCATCAATTTATCCTTGTTTTGTATGCATGTATGTATGTATGTATGTATGTATGTATGTATGTATGTATGTATGTATGTATGTATGTATGTATGTATGTATGTATGTATGTATGTATGTATGTATGTATGTATGTATGTATGTATGCAAGCGTCATATTTCGTTTATATGTATGCCTGCCTATCAGCCTACTTGTCTATATTGATACATATAATCTTCGTATAATTCAATATTATCCAACCACATATTTTCTCAACTTTATGATAATGAAATCGGAATCCATGTCTGTGCGGTAATTGGTGGACACAGTAACAATACAGTTATAAGTGACAAATACTTCTTAAACAGCCCTTATACCAGACGAAAATTTCGCTTTTTTAAAACAATCTTAGATAAAACAAATCCTTTGATTTATTTCGATTCAGATAATCTCAGTATATTTGAATTTTCAATTTCAGTATTTAGTTTATTAGATTTAGTCACTAACACATGTGTCTTGCGATTTATCAGCTATTTCTACTTTTATCTGTCACGTAATTATTCTTTTAAACCCCTGGAATTGATGTTCCGTGAAAGAACGTAATAAGACCTTGCATTTTGCCAAAGTGACAAGGTTTAATAACTCATCGTGTGAAGAGCGGCTCTTTGTCGTCCACGTTCTCTTTTTGTTGTCAATAGCTTGGAAGTGAAGTCTGAAATAAAAAAATTAGGCATTTGAGTTCCGAGTTACAACAACTGCTTTCAGAGGTTGCTCTTTCTAAACTCAGGGAGGAACGGTAAATCATTTGGCAAAGTATCAAACTGGTAATCCAAGGGTTACTACAGGTTCGATCCTCTCGGAAGCTAGGCTGTGACGGTTGCCGCCATATGCCATTGGGGAAGACACTTAGGTCTCACTTTCATGACATGATACAACCGATAATGTGTTGAAAGCGCTATTGTAAATCAAGCAAGGAACCGATCTTCAAGATCCATCTTAGGTATTCTGTACGGTTAGCTGAGTCTATGCTTCGTTTAGTTAATTTGCAACATAATATGTACGTCGTCTGTTTTCGATCCTATTAGCAATCTGCTAGTTCTTCCTTTTTGGGAAAAATAGGTAAACCCCGATGCAGCGTAAAAACTGGAACATAAATCATTTTTCAGGCATTGAAAGAAAATAAATAACCATGCACGTATGCATGATTTGAAATAGAACGCTGCATGTACTTGTTGCATAATACTGTAGACTGTGTTTGCGTTTTACTGAACTGTCGATTCAATTTTTCTGCAGGTCATCGGTAGTAAAAAGTCGGTGTACCATGCTGACAATATGTATGTAGTCTGATAGAAGCAGCAAACACTGCCGATAGTGAATGATTTTATATTTTTAGATTAGCATACATTTTGGCCGCATTGTAAACGTAACTAAAACAACGTAAAAATAAATGCCTGCTCACGCTATATTTAGGTTCCAGCAGGAAAGAAACTATCCTAGCCGGTTTATGTAAATCTAATTAGGTCAAGGAGGAATGCATGTGCTTGCTTGACTTTCATTGAATACTTCGTCTTGAGTAGAGTGGTTCATAAAAGACAAACGCAGTAAAGATCCATGCGTTCTCCCTAGCTGTTTTGTACCAGGGCTGATTGATCGGAGTTAGTGTATGTGTGCAATGAAGTTCTTGGTGCCGCTCCATTTCCCATTACTGGTTAGAGGATTGGCGCTAAGGATATAATACAACTCTCTTTACTCAATGGGACAGCGCTCCCGAATAAGTTCCACATGTAAGACACCGCGACGCGAGGTGAATTTTAAATAAATTGAGCTTGAAGTACAATATGGAAATTTCAATAGTATGGCTATTCTAAAGTGATCTTGACAGGGTTAGGAGAAGGTAAAGTGTTGTGAATTGAAAGTAGAAATTCAATACCTCAATGATAGATATTGAGTGACATTTATTTTGGCCCTGATCAACATACAAGATTTTCATTACAGATGCGACCTTTACCTCCAAAACCTTTAGTTTTATAGAGAATAGAGAAAGTAATGCTAGTTTTTAAAAACCGATTAGGATGAAACAGTTTTAAAACGTTGAATAATGTAACTCAAATGACTAGTAGAAATTAGTTGACATGTGAACATTTGTTCCTTATAGGCAAAACCTATTTCCAGTTTTAAATACAGTTTCAAATGTCTCTTAAAATAATATCTCCTATCCTTCTACTGAATAAGCACATACAAAATTTACATTTTATTTAACCTGCGTGTGCAGTCGTGAACGACATATAAATTGTATATGCACATGATCGGAGACGGCATCAACATAAGTTAGATGTTTACTGTGAAAGCATTAGCATCAATGGAGAAAACCATGACTGCATAACTAATTTTATTTATCCTCTTTCTCTATGTATGTATGTATGTATGTATGTATGTATGTATGTATGTATGTATGTATGTATGTATGTATGTATGTATGTATGTATGTATGTATGTATGCATGCATGCATGCATGAGATACCGAACGTGAAATATTGTTTTTTTATGACTTAGCTATGATGGAACTCTAGACCATATTTCGAGTACTCACACTTAACTGCTGCACTTATATGCACATACATATATGACTGAGGATAGGATGCATAACTCTGTTGAATTGATCCGTTGAATTGTTTCCCCTGCCCATACTGTTAGTATTGCACTTGCTCTATGTCTATTTTATGTATGTATGTATGTATGTATGTATGTATGTATGTATGTATGTATGTATGTATGTATGTATGTATGTATGTATGTATGTATGTATGTATGTATGTATGTACGCAGGTAGCCTGACCGGTATGTATGTATGTCTTTTTGTGCATTTATGTGCGCATGTATGTATGCATAAACTTTTTCTAAATCCACTAATCCACAAAACAGTAAACAAAATGTTAATTTACATGATGTTGTCTTATTGAAAAAAAATCGAGTATTTTCCTAATATGTGCTAAAATTGCAGAAAACTGTATAATATGAACTACATACATTAGGGTGAACAAGCTATTTAAAGTTTGCAAGAGCACACTATTTTGTTACCCATGTATGACTAGCTGAATGACATCACACACACACACACACACTCTGTCTCACACACACACACACACACACACACACACACACACTTTTTACCAAGCTGTCTATAGATGAATACAGCTTCCTATTAATCGACCGGCTTCTCAGGCTGTGTTTTGATTCTAATAGATTCTCAAAATTTTATTTTGATTGAGACTAACAATTAGTTTTTGATTTTTCTTACCGTCGTTTTTAAGTGCAATATTCGATTTGTATCTGTACTACAATGTCCTGTCCTCCGTGTTCATAGCACCCAGTGACCCGGCCATTTAGTGCTCGATTCAGGATAAACTTTGATGAATTTATGGCTAAGGAAGAGTGGCGACATTAGCCGAATATATTCATTCCTGTTCAGAGTATATTATGCATATAAGCGTACAACTCGAAATACCTGTTACGACTGAACACCCTTTACAATTATCCCCACGATACTAACACGAGTACCAACATCTTGTCTAAGTTATTTTCACATATCAAAGCCAATGCCGCCGTTAGATGAAAAAAAACCCAAACAAAAAAGCAAAAAAAAAAAAAACAACAAAAAAACAAAACAACAAACAAGCAAACAAAATAAAAAAAATCATCAACAAAAAAACCCCCCAAAAAACAACGTATATGCCATATCATCTGAACAATACTGGATCTTGTAAAATATTGGTCCATAAGATCATAGATTTTTTATGAAAACCAGATGATTTGGACGTTAGTCACATTATGAACGAAGTAACTTCTCCCTCTCTCAGAGTAACACAGCTATTTTTCACCTGTAAAACCGAGCCATTTTTCACATGTATATGAATTAATCCGATGTTGATCGGCGACCTCTGTGTGTCAACCGATTTTCATAGAAGACTGCAACACAATATATGATGTCATCATTTTAAACCTAAGAATCCATCGCCACGCTATGTTGGGTTGTCTTCAGCCCAAATTATACCCACCAAAGAATTGCAGCGCTTCAGCTGATAACCAATATTCACCTGAAATATGATCTTATCTATTGCCAGCTTGTTCTTCTCAGATTCACTTAAAAGAAGCATGCAATCGTTTGTTCATTTCCTCTCAAATCAGTGTGTGTGTGCCACGTGCGAATCTAGTTGCTGTTCGACAGGCACCGACGTAACTTGTCGCAGGTATCATATCACTACTTTTGGAACAATCCCTAAAACGAATGGAATAACGAGCAGCTTCGTTGACTGAATTAAGGGGTTTTACCGCTTAAAACTAAACCTAATAATTGAACGTACTTTAAATCTAATATCTTTATCATTTCAAAGAACAGTGTATGTCAGATAACGTTTTCAACAGATGATTTGATTTCTTCGAGATTTTAATTTTAATGGAAGAATGGTGAAATTTATGATACATGGTGTCATTGTGACTTTAAGGTATGCAATACAGCGTTTGCAAAAGATAGCACTTAAAAGAACCTCATTTGAGGGGTAAATGACAACCTTGTATTCCTGGAATTACGAACTATCATAGGGGTAAGCTCAGCGTGCATAACGTAGTATATATATATATATATATATATATATATATATATATATATATATATATATATATATATATATATATATATATATATATATATATATATATATTAGAACACAAGACAGCCTTTTGTGACTTGCATCGACAGCTGCTACACACACAAAAATCAAAACAATATCTTAATGTTTTAATGTGAAATTCGTGTTTAGTTTTCTTTCTTTTGATACTTGATTCATGAAAAAGACCATGGAGCTAGTTCAGTGCCAGGACGATTTGATGATTAGTGTTTCAATTAATTTTGTTAATCTCAGTAATACGTTCTTTACATGTTTTGACTCTCTTCTACTCTGGCCCAAGCTGGGTTGATTCAATGGACCGAACGAACAGCAATATATAAGTATGAAAATGAATAAAGAATAAGGAAAAATGCATAGAAAAACTCTTTGTAGATCCGATGACGGATTTACAGTAATATGCAACGTTTGCGGGTAGCTTAGTGGTTGCTAGACCTGCAGAAGAACCGGAGGCTATGAGATGTAATCAATGCTCTATGTTCGCACTCCTAGTCCTAAGACTGAAGCTGAGAAAAAGAAAACAAAAAGAACACCATCAACAACAACAGCAGTAAAACCGACAAATAATAAACAACTATTGTTTCTCATCTGCCTGAATGGCTAAAGGTAAACAAGAATTTGAAATAAACTGTACTGCAAAACTTCATCAGTAGAATTAAATAAAAGTTACTAATACACAACACACGTGAAGCAATAACCATAAACACTTATAATGAGAGTTACATGGTGGTATGTTGCCACGATGGCTTCGTGAATGGCTGGAATCGAGACAAGAAGGTTATTGGTTGTAGTTCTACCATTTGAGGAGCCAAGAGTCGGTTCGGTGAGGTTCTCTGTGCAAGTTATTTAATGGAAATTGTCGCTGCACTAAATAGCGTTTATGTGCATTCGTACCGTGAAACAACTAAACGAAAACCAAACACTGATGGACTTAGAACAGGAATGTGCTCTCGTACATGAAATGTGTTAACAAAGTTGTTCATTTGTAAGTGTATTATCACTGGTTGTGTCTTGATGGCCGATTCTTCAACATATTTAGTATTGCAAAAGAGACGCGTGTTATTGGCTAGCAACAAATGACAGCTGATGACATTGAAGGTTTGTTCTAATTAGGACACGTCAACGCTTTCTGTCATTTTTGTTAAAATGTATCGAATGGCATTTGCACAAAGGAAGGCACTGTATGGATAACAAAAAGCAGGTGTCTATCTAAACAGTAAAACATAATTCATGGTAATAAGGTCACTTTATTTCGAATACCATTTTATTCACATCCGTTTACAGTTTAGTTAAGCTAAGACAGGTTAGACCATGCATTACTTATTATGAATGGGTCTTATACCCATAGGGTAGGAAACTCATTACCATAGCTTTAAACTGTTGTTTTAAAAAATAAGTTAAAATCTAGTAACATCGAAATAAATTACAAGGTTATCTAATTTCTTATAAAAAAAAGAAATTATGCTGGTGGGTTTTGTAAGTGTTTTTGTTTTGTTCTCAGTAAAACTCGTAGAGACCAAAACCTCACTAATCTGAACTCCTTTGAATAAAATATGTCTTGCTCCACAACCTTCCTTCTTTAATTGCATTAAGTGATTGAATTCTAGATTGTAAGCAGAAATTCCTCTAGTCTCCAAATGCAGGAAATTTTACAACAAAATACCAATTTTACACTGTAGTGATCTGCATAAAACCGACCGTGAATGAGACCTTGTGAGCAGCCAGTGTTTAAAATAGGCTAAGGCCATGCAAAGGAAATACAATATAAACAACATAAAGACGTATATTGCTGAAGTGAGGTTATAATTATCGCAGATATGTTTCACAAATTGAATGGTTATTGATGTTTTATAAAACAAAAAACAAAATTTAGAAGGTGTTATTTGTAGACGATAGGACACTTGATTACATATCTTTTCAGAGGGCAATTAACGAACCGTGTAAACCGAAACATCTCTAAATCAAGCATTTAATTTCGTTTTGTTTTGTGTTAAGCAGTGTCTCTGCACTATTATGATATTTGCTGCAAGGGTATGTTAAAAGGACAGTTGAACATACCGTGGATAATATTTGAATGTGGAACAATCTGCTTAATTTAAAACTCTGCAATTAAAGTATTTAATTTGTTGTGGTACAATGACTGTAGCCTGTGACCACTGTGAACTATCGAAGTTAAGTAATTCCTTTGGCTTTCTGATTGTAAATTTGTTATATTATTTTTACGCCAGCCAGCTTTGCAGAAATACACGTATGACGTATGCTAAGAGTTTACCATTTATTTGCCATTTATTTTGTTGTCATGTCTATTAAAGTCAGTATAATGTATTTCTTGAATAAAAATTTTAACCATGTAAAATTCTTTAGAAATGTGTATTTACATATGCGTCGATTGCCAATTCTCAGTGGAGCACTTCCACTATCGATTGCCCATTTTCAGTGGAGCACTTCCACTATCGATTGCCCATTCTCAGTGGAGCACTTCCACTATCGATTGCCAATTCTCAGTGGAGCACTTCCTCTATCGATTGCCCATTCTCAGTGTAGCACTTCCACTATCGATTGCTCATTCTCAGTGGAGCACTTCCACTATCGATTGCCCATTCTCAGTGTAGCACTTCCTCTGTCAAAAACAAAATTTTCGGAGGTAAGTAGTTCTTGCATGTAGTTATCAATCTTTTATTGCCTAAATGGAAGTGAATGTAGGAAGTATCTTTTACAATCTAACTTTTACTTTGACTGTGTCACGGACTTTTCTTAATACTTGTAATTATTTTCAAGACTGTTATACTTTCATAACCCAGTCCTTGGTAATCAAGACATTGTTTACACAAACACGGAAATCAGACTTGAGACAGAAAATCATTGTAATTTATCTTGTTCGTATATAAAAAAAATAATGTCGACATTTTTATGATTCTGACAAAACTATATAACACTACAGTGTTAGAAAACTGAGCCAAGCTAGATTTTTGTATTCATATAGTTTTTAGACTATGTTGGACAATGAACAAATTTACATTTTAACATGAAATGTTCATGCAGTTAGAATAAAACGTCCTTAATTTACCAATTCTGATTATTCCTCACATGTCCCCAATCGAAACATTTTCAGTCGTTTTTGGCAAGTCAAGAAATAGACCTTTGATATAATTCGTCGCCATGGAGAATCATATTGCAGAACTCTTAAAGAGGTGAATCACACAACACATAAAAATTTGACGTGTTCCTACAAATACTTCCAAGCTTATTTCACGACCTGAAAAGGTCGTTAGAACGATGTTCCAATCAGCGTTACCATCTCAACCCGATTGGAACATCGCTCGGTCTTTTTCCGCCTGTTCCTGAAGTAGTTCTAGGAATACAAATCATTTTGATGTGTTTCTTGTTTAGCCTCTAGCGAAGTAAACCACATACGAGATTGTTCGGATTGTAACGTTATCACCTTCGGCCTCCATATTAATCCACATGAACAAAAGTAGTTTCAGAATATATAGTTCTCCATGGAGATGAATTACATCAGAAGTTTTTTTTTTTCTAGATTTGTAGGAAAAGGTCGAGGATGCTCCGATTTCCTCGCAACTCTAAGTATTGCAAAACATTCTTATTAAACAGGAAATTTATAAAACATTTCAGAAATGTAAGAAGATTAATGAGTTTCATCGCCATTTGATTTTCTATAAAAATAAATAAATGAAGTATTGTTTATATACTCTGTATTTTGTAAGATCTAGTAGTAAATGGTTGTTTTACAACGAAAGAAGTTCTGGAATTAAACTAAATGTACATGGACAATAGGTCATCGTTTTTCAACACTGTTTTCTATTTGTCAGACTGTTTATCGAATACGATATACGTATGTCAATTACACTCATCACATATACTTTTTTGATGAATCCAGTCTTCATCACTCGAGTACCAGTTTACATTTAGCGAAAATCGAAAAGTACAGTAGACAATAAGGAAATGCATCCATCTTGATGGAATTAATGAGGGAAGCAGTGGCACAGTAGTTATAATATCCAACACAGAAAATAATTTCATTCATATCTTCCTTAGGAATAAATTTCTCTCTTTTAATTTTAAAATCTTATATTTTTTATATATTTACTTTTTGATAGTTTTAACTTGAATGTGACTGAACATTGTATAAGGCTTCTCTGAATTCATAAACGATGAAAATCTCGCATGGTTTTATTTTGTAGGCTTGTAACTGCTTCATTCATTCATGTAAAGTTTATCGTCATCACAAATAAATATCATTTCAATTTTTGGCATCCTTATATCAATCGAAACCGATTAAAATCTGGCAATAAGGTGGTTAATTTGACACCTGGTAAGTTGTTATATTGATAAGACGGTGAATCTAGTGTAAACCACGATACACAAAGAGTCTTCAGATAAATGAACTTGCTAAGTGACCGTTCTTCAAGAAGGACTGATCTCTTAAGTGCAAGGTTCCACTAAAATATGTGGTTTTCACAAAGGGAGAAAATCCTATTATATTTCTTCATTCCAGCCTAGTATTATTGCGTGCATACATTGTTGATTATACCATTTATATGCGTTAAACAGAATGCGAAAGCATTCATTTCAGTTATTCTAGCTAAACCCTTTAAATCTTTTGCCAAACTTTGACGATCTTTACTTATTAAGTAAATATGAAAGAAAACTCCGCATCATCAATTTTAACGGCTTCAGATTGTGAAACACGTGTCATTGTGCTAACGAGAAAGCACATAGTAAACAACACTTCAGTAGTTTCAACACGAACTCAAAGAACGGCAAAAAGATAATCCATATTGATCTAGAATAAATAATGAAAACGGAGTGCCGTTTTTATTGCATACAAAGATAAAACGAAGCTATGCAATTTGAAATCGTATTTCGATTTGAAATATTTTGTTCAGATTGTTTGACTCATCAAATTCATCTTCCTGAATATTAAATCTGAGTAAATTATTTCGTAGGAAGTTAATTTCTGTCATTCGTCTTTATCGTACTGAACAAAAGAGAAGGGATCTCTAACAGACGTCACTCAGCAGGATTTGCCTTCAGCTCCCTAGAAGTCTCTGACTCCATTGAAGGGAAATTCTTGTTTTTGGGAAGCTAGTGCCTGGTCTTCCTCCTTTTTTACCCCAGCACTGCATGCAATAAATCGAATTATAGACGTACTCCATCCACACACCAGTCTAAACAATTTTGCTTTGAGTACTATAAAACAATTACAATATTTAGTCCAAGGACTCTAGAAGGATTAATCGAACTGCAAACCTTTTTCCCCATGAAAATCTATCTCGTTATGCTGTCAGCACTTTAAAGGATTAAAACACTTAAAAAAGGAAACTTGCGCTACTTCGGCTTCGAGACTATCAACAAACTCATTTAACATTTAAAATAGACTTCTGTTTATTAAGAAGCTCTTGAGATATTCCTGCTACATGGAAGAGTCATATATTATTAGACTGTTTTTGATAATTCTATTTGCATTGGTAGAACTTCGTTTTTTTTCCGGCTCACGATGACCACCATTGTGTTGACGTGCCTTTAAACAATATCATCCAGCTTGATCATTCCATCAAAGTTAAAAAAAAAAATTATTTGTAAAGAGCGTAACAATTATCCAAGACAATCTCTAAACATCGGGATCATACTGTTTTGTTTATTGTGATCAAATTGTTTCATTTAGTTTAGTCAAACTGCTGTTAAGTGAAGTCAATAACTCCAGTGCCTAAACTGACCTTGTCAGAATATTTTATATTTACCATTAACGTCATTTGTTCGATTGCTTCGAACGAAATGAGATTAATACATTAAGTTAATAGTGGTATATCAGCTAAATCAAGACTTTTTATATATTCGTTACTTTTAGTAAATTTGAAAACAGTGTAACATAAACAAGAAATGTGTTTCAGTGAAATAGTTGCATAGGTCACCATGTGATATTAGTGAGAGTGCCATCTGTGGATCAGTTTCTGATTTTGTAATTCTTATAAGAATGCTGAGAGATATTTAATAAACAAATAGTTTATGTATTCAGGGAAATTATTTGCAAAAAAGATCTGGCTAGTCTCCTTAAACATAATCATTAATTAATTAATTAACTAATTAATTACTTACTTAATTAGTTAGTTTGTTATAATTAGTTGTTTATTCTTCTTCTTCTTCTTCTTCTTCTTCTTCTTCTTCTTCTTCTTCTTATTATTATTATTATTATTATTATTATTATTATTATTATTATTATTATTATTATTATTATTATTATTATTATTATTATTACAGCATACATACTGTCATTCAAACAATGTAAAAGTCACGAGTCGCTATTACTCTCATATGTAAAAACAAATCATTTACGCTATTATGTGTTTGGGGCAGAAAAAACGTACCGAGTCTTTAATGACATAGATAAAATATACCACCTTAGTTTACCCTGTCAGGAAGGTTATCGGAGTGCGATAGTGATTTTGTACATTTGGTATAAACAAGAGACAGTCAAAATGGTACTGTAAACTCTAAAGGAATCGTCTGATCTATAATGTTCTTCTCCAAGCCATTGGTACTGTACAACTTGGGCAACATGTTTATTTAGAGAAAGGAGAATCAGCTTTTTATATGATAAAATGCGACATGATTTATATGCGTAATCAATCATAAGACAGAGGGAGACTGTTAGGAAGCAAGACTGGTTCAAAATAGGGTTTGATCGATGTCCATACATATACTATGTATAAAGCAATCTCACTACAATACGTGGATAAATAAGACATTCAGATAGTATCATCGTCGGAATGTCAGTTGAGTAATAGACAGGCACACGTCAAGATAGACGGTTCAGAATTCATTTGTTATATATATATATATATATATATATATATATATATATATATATATATATATATAGAGAGAGAGAGAGAGAGAGAGAGAGAGAGAGAGAGAGAGAGAGAGAGAGAGAGAGAGAGAGAGAGAGAGAGAGAGAGAGAGAGAGAGAGAGAGAGAGAGAGAATGCTTGGCGAAAGACTAGTGTAGTGTGGATAATATGTCAATATCCATGAGAGAGGAAGCTGGCAGATATATTTTTGAAAACACTAAGTCATATTTCACATAGGAAAATTAATGAATATATTTTTGTTTTGGAAATAGTATTGACGTTTGTTGATATTTTTTTAAAACCCGTTACGAATTGTTGCATAATTTGAACATGCTTTTCACATAGGAATATAATTATTAGTTTCTCTCACAACTTTGTTTGTTGTCAGCCATTGTCAAATATGCTGTTTGTTTATGATAAACTTTAGAGACTTAGCATAAACATGTCATTTGACTAAAACCTCAGCTACGGCTGAATTCTTTCAAAACATGACTTTTCTGTGAGAAAGAATACACCTTTCCAGTCTATACTATAATTCTTTCAAAACATGACTTTTCTGTGAGAACGAATACACTTTTCCAGTCTAATAAAATTCGTCTAAATGAGACAGTTTGCAATGCTTTCACATCAGACAACTGGATTTAACAAGGTCCACATGAATAATAACATGGCAGAACTTTAATAACAGAAAATACATTGGCTCTAGTAAAGACATAGGTAGACATGTACTTCAACTTTACCGCATTACTTCAGCATATATGTACGCATTGATAGAATCAATCGGTCGTTGATTTTCGAAACGTATGGGCTTGAGAAGCAAATCAGCTGAAAAAAATAGTTGTTCCACCAGTGGTTTTTTTTGTACCGTAAATAGATTACATAAGACCCATCCTATAAGTAAGATAGCAACAAAAATGTGGCGGCCAATTCGAATTGCACTTGATATTGAAGATGGCAACTATCGATTCATATTAAGGCTATACCGATAATTTCACTCTAAACTTTTTTTCTTTTCTCTAGAGTGCGAGGTAGCATATGGAAGCACAGGACAGTAGTTATTCATCTGGTCTGGTTTTCTTGTTTTTACTGGATTTGATTTCTTGTAACATTGAAAAGCGATTGTTGAAAGGGGCAGATATGCAAAGTCGCTGGGGAAAAGCTCGATGTTAACCGTCTGTGCATGACGTAGGATATGGTATTAGCGACTGGCAGTCATTATTTTACCAGGACATCCTAATGTGCATGACGTAGGATATGGTATTAGCGACTGGCAGTCATTATTTTACCAGGACATCCTAATGTGCATGACGTAGGAAATGGTATTAGCGACTGGCAGTCATTTTTTTACCAGGACATACTAATGTGCATGGCGTAGGATATGGTATTAGCGACTGGCAGTCATTATTTTACCAGGATATCCTAATGTGCATGACGTAGGATATGGTATTAGCGACTGGCAGTCATTATTTTACCAGGACATCCTAATGTGCATGACGTAGGATATGGTATTAGCAATTTGCAGTCATT
>JAEAOA010000363.1:1837500-2067500 GCA_016746295.1 Potamilus streckersoni | reverse complement strand
TACTAAATCAATTTAATAAAATTGCCATTAAAAATTTTCCTTTTAATTAAAAGTCATTGCATTATTAATCATGACCTCTTGAATAAGTCAAAGTATACATACCTTTACTTTTGATTACGTATTCAGTAAGTCACTGATTTTTAAAAAGTTGCTGAAAATTCCAGATAAGCTGGTAAATAAATAAATATATCAATAAACAAAGCATTGAATCAATTACTAATAAAAATATTCCCAAATAATTACATTAACTGAGTAGATTACTGTTACAAGCCAGGGTTTTTTTTTTTGCTTGACCGAGCGGTATTAAAACTCTGGCGCAAATCCCGCTAGAAGTCGTAATTTTTTCCCCTTATTTCCAAAGACTTCTATACTATTTCAGTTGTAATTTGGAAAGCTCGACGAGTCCATTCTAGACATAAATTTTACTTTAATCAATGTAAGACCACATTATTTACAACTTGCCAAATAACTATCAAGCGCACTTCCGCATAGTTTCTGTACATTAACTTTCTGTTCCGCTAGTAGTTCACACGGTAGAAACTCTACAGCTATCCGAACATGGGGGGACTATTTTAACTGCGTCACCTGAGGCCAGTCAATCTAGCGTTTCAAGGCACATCACACCAGTAAACCTACATCACACTTGCCACTATGGCGACATCAACGGTGTCATCTGAGTCCCGTCTCATTTATTCCATTTTGTAATTTACCGGTTTTCTACAATAAATACTGCCGCTGCAGTCACAACCCCGATGTACACCACTAGATTTTATAAAGTAGTACATCACGACTGGGACAGTCATGCTGATTGGGTTTAAATTCGGCATGGCAATGATCATGACCATGGCATTTTGGAAACTCACTAACACTTTCTGTGACGTTTGCTCCTAATAATTGACTAATTACTTCGTGCTAGGGAATATTTCCCATTGCACCGAATTCCAAATTTCAAAAAAAGTAATCACACAAACCTATAAATTGCATTAACTAAATGCGCATCTCCTTAATTTTATTAAAGTACAAACACATTAGTGTTCAGACCATTGATTAATGACAGCTACTAGACGAATTTAAAACAAAAAGTATCAAGAATTGTGCTTATCAAACGTCCAGTTTATTCACAATGATTTCGCGATATTGCAAGAATTTTTAATGTAAAATTTGTAAGTCAGTTCATCGTGATTGAATTTCAGTATACCTCAACATTTTAGTATACACATAGATGTATTTTTACCATAAAATTAAAAAACTACAAAATTATGAACTGCAGATGATGAAGCAATTTTTGCCAAAATCATCATATTCATTTTTCGCATTACCATACCACATTAATTGTATACAATTTAAAGTCAGAAAGATTGTGATTTATCATAAACAGCTGCAAAGTTAAACGTTTGTTTCTTCTTTCCAAAATTAACATGATTTTTTTTCCGAAAGCCATCATTTAAAATAATATTTTTGAAGACACCGTATTGTAATAAATGATTTTGCTTTTTTTTTGTTTAGAAAAGGGGGAAAGCAATCATGTTGCCTATGGGGACATGTTTCTAGTTTGTGATGATATATTAAATTGTTTCAGCTGGATGATTTCGCAGTGAATTTCAGCATTTTGGTCACGTCTCATTTTTGTTTTGACAAATATGTTGTCAGGTTTCAAAATTTCTCTTTAAGTTACCATTTGTAAGCTTTTTTTTCAATATATTGTTTCGTTGTTTTTTTTTTAAAGAAATAGACAGCTGGAAAATGCGTCTAGCTTAAACTGACGTTTATAGTCGCGAATAATGTAAATTTTTGCCCTAAAATTATATTTTAGGTGTAACATTGGGAATGTATCTTAAGGGGGATAGATAAATAGATACAAACGTTACGGTTCAAATTTTACCTGTGATTGATGCAAACAATATTGACCAGATTCGTCATCTCTCCCAATTATCTTATGCACTGTTATGCTTCTTTAACATATACATCCTCTTTTTTGACCGTGAATTCATTGGGGATGTCTTGAATCGGAGAGCGCTTTTGACATTATGTAATCGAAACAAGCTTATTTTTATTCCTCTTAGATGACAGCAATGATTGTCAGATAGAACATTTTCTATCAAGATGTACATAAATGTATAAATTACGAGTTTTGTACGTTTGTTGATCGCGCATCTTTATTCTATATATGAAGAAAAGTATCCTCTCTCTCTCTCTCTCTCTCTCTCTCTCTCTCTCTCTCTCTCTCTCTCTCTCTCTCTCTCTCTCTCTCTCTCTCTCTCTCTCATCTACATCTCAACTCATTTCTCCTGCACATGAAATAAGATAACAGCAATAGCTTATAAGTCAAAAATCAAAAACTGAATCTGGTTTTATCTTTGTCATGACTATTAGCGACATATTTCGTCAGTCGTTTGTTTTTATGTGTGCACCAATAGTCGTTGGTGATATTTTTATCTGTCCAGCATCTGTAGGTAATGTCTTGTGCAGCTTTCGATGATAATTATCCAGCTGATGTCAGTTGTGATATTTGTCTTTAAGGAAGGGAACTGTTTTAATTGACCATATGACCCAAGCTAGAATCAGCCAAACAGCCATCAAATAATAAGCTTAAAGATTATCGGAAACCAATTATACCTCCATCTAGGTGTAAACGGAGTCCGAGTAAGATCTTGTCCAATCAAGCAGGGAAAACATAACTAATTTAGTATTTGACACATGCAAATGTGGCTCTTTATAACGCTGACATCTTTCATTCGATTATAAAACAATTTTCTTACTTTATATATTAGTCTTTTTCTAACTGTTGGGAACTTGGTTAAAATGAACATTGTGGGTTTTAAGACACAAATATATAAATGACTTGTTAGAGCATCCTCCGATGTTTAAGACACAAATATGTAAACGAATTGTTAGAGCATCCTACGATGATTAAGACACAAATATGTAAACGAATTGTTGGAACATCCTCGATGTTTAAGGCACAAATATGTAAACGAATTGTTAGAGCATCCTACGATGTTTAAGACACAAATATGTAAACGAATTGTTAGAACATTCTCTGATGTTTAAGAAACAAATATGTAAACGAATTGTTGGAACATCCTCGATGTTTAAGGCACAAATATGTAAACGAATTGTTAGAGCATTCTCTGATGTTTAAGACACAAATATGTAAACGAATTGTTAGAGCATCCTCCGATGTTTAATACACAAATATGTAAACGAATTGTTAGAGCATTTTCCGATGTTTAGAAGAGGCAACTACCTTAATTCATGTACCTTGATAAAAGATACTTCTTTGCGTCAAGATGTCAAGCTACCATGCACTTAGTTTCTCATTCAAGCTGGCCTTGAAATACATGTCAGAATTAGCGTCTTTCTGCAGATTGCATGTTTCAAAAAATGCATTACCTAGATATGAGTGTGTCTGACTAAGATCGGTACGAGGGAACTCGTATGAATATTGCCGACTTGTATAGTGTGCACTATGTGAACGGTTAGAGAAAGCATCGGTAAACAGTTCTCAATACTACGTTTCCCATCAATCAGCTCTCCACTGTAACTGTTGATGGATATGTTTTTGAAGGTTTGTACATAAATGTACAACATCCGCTTGATTCATCGTCATAGATACAAAACAGTTTTACATAAGACTTACATAAAGTCATGCATATAATAAAAGCATCACCGTCGAAGCTTACAGTAATGCGATTAAATGTAAAGTCCACCTGCAATCTGTAGTATCAGTCACGCGTGGATTCTTCATGTTACATAGTAATGCTTTACATGCAGATATACTGACGATTTGAGCGTTTCCGATGATTTTTTTTGTCTTACACAAGGACCCAATGTATAGCGCTTTCGACTTTAATTTTGGAGTATATACAAGACTAAATGCACAGAAGTGGTCTTTTTATTGAACAGGATTTGGGTAATGGTAACTATTCTTAACGGGTACTATTCAACTAGCAATTTTTCTTGCATTGAATTCCTTGATCCAGTTTTGTCCGGAATGCTGCAATTAAATTAGGAATCATATAAAGACATGATACGTAGTAAAGTTTCTGAAACAGGATTGAAGGTTCTTAATCCACTCCGCTTGCCAATGACCATCGATTCATTTCATTCTACAAAGACCTTTGGCAAATTATTAGAAACAATATACACCGTCCCATCTAGGACTGGATTCAACTAAAAGAAACGAATCCAACCAGAGTACTCTTTTCGTTTGCCTGGAACGATAGTTGGGAATAATTACATTTGTATCCTTACAAAGCGATACATGTCGCATGTGTCTCCACTTTAAATCATTCACGTCGTGTCACGAAAGACATCATGTAGGTCGCCATATCTAACAGGTCAAGTAACTGATTGTCCCGCTGGTCAGTTGCATTATATTGCTAACAGTAGCAAGTCGCTCATCAGCAAAAGGTAATCATTGCTCATTATACGTGCCAATGGTGCATGTGGATCGAAGTTTATCGACGAACAAAAGCTAACAAAAATAGGTCTATACTTTGAATTTGGACCTTTACGGCAGGAAAATTTATAAAAGAGATAAAGATAGTCAGGCAGCCATGATTTAAGATTTCGGATTCATTTTCACTGTTCCAAAACACAGTAATTTGTTTATGCTAGATTTAATAAGTTTATTTCAGCGAGACGATGTTACTCAATATTACGCGATATTGCTCATTATCATGTGGCGTTGCACGTTATTGCGCGATGGTGCTCAATATTATTCGATAGTGCTCATTATTTTGTGATGGTACATATTATTATGGTGCTCAATATTACGCGATATTGCTCATCATTATATGATGGTGCACATTATTACGCAATGGTGTTCAACATTATGCGATCCTGCACGAAAGAATCATTAACATGTACAAGAAATAGATGGTGTCGGCGACTTTAGAAAACTTCAAACATAAGTAGAGTATCAGTCTTATTAATGATACATGTATAATTGATGCTATGCTTTGATATATGGCTTACATATCTTCTTCCAATACTTACAATGTCCTATTGCAAATTTTGATAAAAATCAATGGACGTAGTGGACACATTTTGTGGAGACCTGCTATATTTCGCATTCATTATCTTAAATACAAGTTATGACAACTAATCCGACTTGATATTATTTGTATCAGATTTTCGGGGTTCGAATTTGTGTTGATGTTACTTGTTTTCGAAAACACAACGTTCCTAACATTTGTGATTTTATCTATTTCCACAGGTGTTCTCTACATGTGAAGTGTGAGTTCCTGTTTTATTCAGATTTATTTTGGACTTTGCAATACAATTCTTGTTTACCTATATTTCCCGTTATCAGTATTACCTGGGAAAGTCCTGCTTGAAACAAATTCATTGGGTACTTAGTGTATTTTGAATACATTGGAAATAATCCTAATTGGAATTACCTACGTTTCATTAAAAGTTATAAAAGGTAATATCAAAGGATTTAGCATTTCACGCTTTTGCTAAATTGTCACTGAGTCTTTTTATTTCTTTTACAATGAAAACAAAATGTCCATTTAATGAAAATATTTAATGTAGTGTATTTTTGATGATTAAGTCAAACCATTAAATAAAAATAATGTGTGTAAAATGTCAGAATGATTTTAGCCTAACAATTTCTGCTGTTCTTTCATTTTTAGCTGAAGACTGGGAAAAGAACCCTAACCTAAATGATACTAGTAAGTTCAATCCTAAACATTTATCTGTGTTGTTTCTTAGTGCGAGGTTAACGGTCTTTAACATGCGTTTTTCATTTCTCTTTTCATTCTTTCTGCCCTTTTGTCGTGCTTTTTATGTGTGTAGAATATCACATGAGGTTTGCTGCTTTCACGTCGCGTATACAGACAGAAAATGGCCAGTTAATTTAAGAATTTATGTGCAGAAGTGTGGATACTTGAGAAATGGACATTTATAGGACGAAACCCGCTTTAGGAAGAACAATACCAAAGTGTTTTAACACTAAAATCAAGCAATTCAAAGAATTATTAATCAGCGCTTTGTACCCAGTTCGATGTTTTATGCGAAATACAGTAAAGTACCAAGGGACACTACGTACCGTAGAAAGTACCTTCAGTCCACCCAAGCATAGGATATATTCATGTCGTACCTTCAGTCCACCCAAGCATAGGATTTTTCATGTCGTGAACTTTTTATTTTAAT
Source organism: Potamilus streckersoni (assembly GCA_016746295.1). Taxonomy (NCBI): domain Eukaryota; kingdom Metazoa; phylum Mollusca; class Bivalvia; order Unionida; family Unionidae; genus Potamilus; species Potamilus streckersoni. The sequence goes on along the minus strand of JAEAOA010000363.1, from coordinate 2,061,338 downwards.
GATACCCCAGCAATGAAAAATTTAAATCGTATGAACGAGACCAAACAAAAAGGACAGCCATTACACTTATTACTACACGATTTTATGTTCTCAGCGTGGACAAATGATATCGAAAAGTAATTTTTAAATTATTTTCATTGTAGCTAGAAATGAATTCCCAAATAAGAGTGTGTGTTCATCTGTCTGTATACGTGTTATTGCATTAGCGTCTTTTGCTTTGGTGATTCATTTCTATTTAACAAGAGTTATGCTTGCAGACCTACTTTCCGGTCATTCAACCCACTCCCCACATTCTCTTGATGAGTATATTTTTATATTTTCAAATATAAGCAATTTCTAGCCTTGAATCTTGGTAAGATTCCAACTTATTTGTCCTGCGGAACACACGATACACCTTTTGGTTTGATTTGATAGTTTTGCTTAATATTATGTCGTTCATTAATCCAATTGTCTTTAAATGCTTAAAATCTCGTTGATACGAAATATGTTCCATACTCAACAATAATGTTGTTTTCATAAGTCTCCTAAATCCTTGTACATAAGTACTAATATGCAAGACGTTCTGTTTTTAGCCATATTGGGGAGAGATGTAGTGTCTCAGTCTAAATTATTCGAAATGTGGAAGGAATCATAACGACTACTGAAATAAGTTTGCATTTTGCGGATGATATATAATACCTAAGTTATCAAATTAAGTAATGTCCGAGTTCAACCCTCTAATGGCATTTTGTGAAGAAAACTGTTACTAACCTAGTGCAGTAAAACCAATGATATTAGTACCATAATCCAGTACAGTACAATCAATGATATTAGTACCACAATCCAGTACAGTACAGTACAACCAATGATATTGGTACCACAATCCAGTACAGTACAGTACAACCAATGATATTAGTACCACAATCCAGTACAGTACAGTGGAAAAGTACTTTCGTGCACTGGCATATCCTTCTTCATAGTTTCTTATTGTTGCACCAAGCTGATTTAACCTCAGAAATTCATACTTAAAACAATATAACGTTACTCTCTGATTATGTACATCATCCTTGTCGCTACAGAATGAAAGGGTGTCAGAAAAATTTTGAAGAAAGGAAACAGAACGGGTTACTCCTTCTATCTGTGACTTTCCTTCTTCTCTCGACTCCTTGTAAGTCCGTAAACATGGCCAAGCATATAGACCCATTATATGAATCCATATTGCCGTGGTATTCCTCATATATATGAAACCTTTATGCATAGTCGTTTCGTCTTAAATATTTTTTTATTTAATTACTTTTACAGACAAAATCCATTGTTCGAGGGCATAATTACATCCAGAATTGCAACCGGCACCCACCCCACCCACCTTAAGTTCTTAAATTCCTCCTCTCCTAAGAACTCTCATTACGCTCTATGCACACTTTCCATATTTATTCCAGCAATCGCTAACTTGAGCACTGTTTAATACAATTTTAGTCATAGTAATCTTTCTTTTTTACGGCTATTGATCAAGGGATTATTTATATCGCGGAGCTAGTGTTTAACGTTATCTAAGTTATAAATCATAGACTTGATTTGTCATTTGGTCTCCTTAACTTTACTTATCTGATTGTTCATGGAGTCCTTCCTCTGCAAAAGCGATTTGTATTACACGAACGGAATGTACCATTTCATTGTAGATGCCGTAAATTTCGCACACTTACGATATAATACAAAATAATTTTCTTTGAAACAAATCCCCTTTTCTACGCCCCCTATAAGACAAAGATATCTTGTTATGGTCGAGACTTTCTTTCAACCATAAGTCTATCTTTCTGTTTGTTAATAGTTTAGTTTACGCAAAGGTTCTACTTCTTACAAAGTCGTCAAACTACTCTTGTGAGTTGTCCGATTAGAGCATGACTCTTATTTTGTCACCTACCCTAAATGGACTCAAATAGTGCTCTCAGGAGTCACCGACATAAAAATGTTCCAAGAGTAAAGGTACTTTCAATAAAAGGGGTGGCACTTTTTTGTTCCCATAGCAACAGGTATGGTAGAGTTATCTTTCTTAGACATAGTTCTAAATGCATCTTTTGCAGATATTTTCCAGTCCTTACGAAAATTGGTGAGTGGTTGTCTGATTGGTGGGTTGCCTTAATAGATTGATAAAGCCTACAGATTGGGTACTAAGGTCAAGAATCAAGGTCACATACTGATCAAAGCAGAATAGATTTCGTGCAATGTAGCGTGCTCTGCATCACATAACTGCACACAACTTCACTGATCGACTGCCTTTTAGTTGCACAGGATCCATATATTTGGGGTCATAACCTGTATGTCCATGCACACTGTGTCCATGGAAATACACATAGCTTCACGAAATATATTGGGTTGTACACCATTACCTATACCGGTATTCAAACAGCGGTTATCGTACTAAGAAGCATGATAATGTCTGCATCTCAAAGTAAAAGGTCGAGGTTACGAGAATTGAGAAAGAAAAACTATTTTTGCGTAGTTAACTTGAGTTCTATTGAAGACAGTTTCACCAAATTTCATAGGTTACTTGCCATTGATGTTACTAGGAACCGCGATGATTAGAAGGAAAAGAATATGGTCAGTGTCACCCTAATCCATACCAAGATAGACAGCGCACTTATAATGTACCATACATTTTATACTGCTTTATCTTAAAGTACTATATAATTTTTGTTTCAGATACTCCAACTTGAATCTTTATTAAATAAATTGCATTGGTGTTGCTCAAAATGTAATTTCTTGTCAAACGTTAAAAGCTTATTGCTGTTAACAATAAAATCAAGATATTTGAGTTGAGTGCGATGTGAAAGATATTAGCATTATCTCAGGATGACAATAATTATATTGATTATTGATAATTATGACACAAATTTAAGTTGAATATTTTTATTTCTTCATTTCATACATAAAAAATCACATCATCCTATAGTATAGCATCAATAAAAACAACCAAGGTATTTTCAGCTTTAGTTTATTTTTAGCTATAAAACAGGTTAATATTGAAAGGAATAATTTTATCTTAGAGAGATTTTAATTTGCCCAGTTTTCATTGAGATAGACACGTGGTCATATGTAGTGTACTTAAGGTTTCAAACATATTGCAGGTCATGTTCAAACATATTGCAGCTCATATTCAATCAGTTGACACAAAAGACTGTCGAAAAGTCGCGATTAAATATTGTTTTTGCATATCCAAGATCTAGAGTAAAGTTTATCCTATGTCATGCATGAAGCCTGATATCCTTGTTCTGAAAATATTCCCAGAAAAAGCGCCCGTTGAGAATCTGTTATTTTTTAGAATCGTATAAAATAATTTTTAAAATCTTGCTACGTTTCCAATAAGAGATTACAAAATATGAGTGTCCAGATCTTGTGTTGACAGTTATTTATTTGGGGCAAGCTCATAAAACACTAGCAGCAGTGAGTAATTTTTGAGGGGTCAACAAACATCAGCTAAACACTTAAACCCAGATAATCAATTGTCCCAGGTTGCTCTGATCAAATCAAGACCTGCTTCACTTATATTTTCTACATGTGGAAGCGTTTGGCTAGCATTTTGATCTGAGAGTAACTAAAATTCAAGTTTCTGATCCTGTAAATAAAACTGTTCGTTCTTTTGTCACAAACTTAGAATTGGCGAGTAAGTAGCTAAATTGTTCAGTTGTGTGCTAATTGTATCTAGGCATATAGAATAATTTCCTAAAGAAGCACATTATTCTTTATTGACATATGGCTGCAGTTGTAACCTTTGGATCAGTTGTGTGCAAGTGTGTTCGCAGTTTTTGAAGCTTATGCTAAAAACAGTGTTTGGTATAATATTTTTTCTGAACATACATATTTCCTTTTTCTTCGTTAAGGATCATCATCATTATCATCATCATCGTCGTCGTCTTTATTATCGTCTACTTCTTCTACGACAATAGTATTTAAAGTGGTAATTCTTCCTTATTGTATATTGGATCTCCTTCGTTGATATGTGACTCTTAAACAGCATTTCACGGAACCAATAACGACCAAATTTTCGTGTCCCTCCCTTTAATTCATTTTTGCTATCCAAGGATCGAAGTTCCACATCGCTAGTCAGAGGGCGGATGATCTACTTCGTTCCATATCGCCAGCCAAGAATTGAAGATCTATTTCGTTCCACATCACTAGCCAAGGGTCGAATATCTACTTCGTTCTACATTGCTATCCCAAGGTTGAGGAACTACTGAGTTCCACATTGCTGGCCAAGATTGGAAGATCTACTTCGTTCCACATCACTATCCAATGGACGAAGATATATGTCTTTCTACGCCGATATCCATGGGTCGCAGATCTAATTCGCTCCACACCGATATCCAAGGATCAAAGAGCTGCTGCGTTCTACATAACTATTAAAAGTATCAAAGATCTGCTGCGTTCCACATCGCTAGCCGATGGACACAATTCTACTTTGTTCGACGTCACCAGTAAAGGTCTACTTAGCTCCACATCGCTATCCAAGTATCATAGATATAATTCGTTCAATATCACTTATCCATCGGTCGAAGATATTGTTCGTTCTACATCGGTATCTAGGTGTCGTCGATCAACATCGATGTTGTGTGACACTTGGATACCGAGGATGCCATTAAATATGCAGTGGTTCAGTTCTACATTTAAAATAGCCAAGTTTCTATTCTCGGTATGTGTGACTGACTGTTCATGTATGCTTGGTGTCGATGCAAAAATCCTGATTGTAATTTTGTGATCAAAAGGTGAATACAGGCTCTTCGAATGTTATTTACTGAACAGTATGGCAGAACGATGGTTAATTATATAGATCTAATCTCTCCTGCGAGACCTGCTGATATAATCGGACATCTCCCCAGTGCAAATAGTGTTTCTTTTTATCCTGAAAAATAGAATAATGTCATCTAATATGAGTAAAAAAACCCGCAAAAGTCCCTTTCATGCTGTGCTGGGCGCTTGCATAAAATCACAAAGAGCGTTCAATAATCAGAATATATATATATATATATATATATATATATATATATATATATATATATATATTTATATATTTATATATATATATATATATATATATATATATATAATCTCTGTGCCTGGGTTGGAGATATCTTCTGAAAAGAAGAACATTCCCTACACAGACCCTGCTTTGGTGATATTTTTGTCAAAGCTTTTTTATGTATTCACGTATGCTTCAAGCCAGGATGTATTTTGACATTTGCGGATAATTAACATATAATGCGTACTTCAACTTCCGGTCTTTATGCTTTGCACATCTCTGGATTGATGTACTCTAGAGAAATTTTTTTTTTTACATATTTATAATGAGATGAGATATATGTCCAGGGTATGGTAAAGTAAGGTTTTTATGTACTCACTTGATCTTACGTGCTTGATATGGTGTTTGATAATCCTTTCAGCAGTATATATATATATATATATATATATATATATATATATATATATATATATATATATATATATATATATATATATATATATATATATATATGTATGTATGTATGTATGTATGTATGTATGTATGTATGTATGTATGTATGTATGTATGTATGTATGTATGTATGTATTGGACACAGTGAATCGAACATTTATAAATGCCAGCTCGTTTTGAATTTTATTTATATAGTAAAGCGAAAGCGTAAAGATGTGTATTTAAAGAATCCAAATTTCGTGCTTGGTTCCAAGTCGAGGTAAAGATCTTTATATGGCTTACGAATATGTCTCAGCCTAGCGGTATCGATGTTTTGTTTTAGGGCTGACTCGTAACAAAACACGTGTGATATTTTGTGTAAGCACAAAGTGGTTCTTTTTTTAACACAGCAAATTATCTGGTTTTCTATATTAGCAATTAATCAGTGTTTGACATTATGTTAGCTGTTAGTACGAGGGAAATCAACGTGATATATTCTTTATCAGAAAATGTGCACAGATGTAGGTAAAAGCTGCAAGTGAATTTTGAGGCTATCAATTACATTGTTTTGAATAATAAACACCAACAGGACACAAATATATTTATATATTCAGTCCCATCCATTACATGTCTATTTTCATACTAAGTAAGGCATGACTAAACCTTTTTTGATTTACACATGTGTCGTTTCTCTGTCTCTCATTATCTTTTGCTTTAATAACGCTGTTGAGCCCGTGTGATTTTAGGACAATTTGAGACACACTGACATGTCTAAATTTCAAAAGAGAAAAATAAGGCAGTTTTGCTTTACAGGTTAAAGTTTAGAACTAATTAACGCCTAATTGATAGATACATAGAGGATATCTAACGCCTGATTGGTAAATACAAAGAGGATACTAGCGGTGATTAGTAGATACATAGAGGATACTAACGCTAATTGGTAGATACATAGAGGATACTAACGTTGATTGGTAGATACACAGAGGATATCTAAGTGACAACAGAAAATGTTTCCAATTCATTCGCTAAATATTTCCTTATATCTACCCGAAATGCAGGTTTCTTTTTATCAGATGTTTTAATGTAAAAGCCTTCGATTTGCACTGATTTTGCCCAGTCTGTGTCCAAGCGATTAACTGCGGCATTTCTGCATCGATGAAAATTAGTTCCAAAATTTTACAACAGGTTTAAATCAGCAGCATGTACAGATTTAGATTATAATCCTTGAAACTGTGTATCTTGTCAAAATAATGAATTCTTTCCAACGAAAATGAAGCAAATATTTATTTATATTCAGATATTTATTGCGCGGATTGCTACTATTAACATTCATGGGAGGGGGAATGGAGCAAATATCAGAATGGGCAACATATATCATATCATATGAACAAATTTTTAAAATAATTTTGAGTTTATTTGGATGAAATTTGGTTTGAAATTTTTCCATTAAATTTGTGCATTCTGAATTGTAGCCAAGTACTCAATTGTGACGAGGCCACCAAATTTTTGACGCATTTTTAAGTGCACGATTAGTGTCCTGATCTTTAAGACTCAGTTCTGACCGTATGTTTCATTCCGACGACCTCAGTCATTTTTGGCCAATCTTTGTATACTTAAATAACCTTGGTGTTGCGAATGGCATTTACTAGCATACATTTTGATCCGAAGTACTAACTTTCGAAATTTCAAATGAATATTTTTGTGTTATACAGCGTTCACGTACAACCACGCCAGATTTTTATTATATATTTCAGGCACAATCAGTTCCATAAAAATTGCGTGTTAGAAACGCTAATACAGAAACATACCTGTACTATCGTTCAATGAAAATAATGTATAAAAATTCCACATGAACCTAGGTGTACGTCTTGGAGAGAATGCAGTCGTAAAACATTATAAGATGACGCTGAATGCCATTTGGCCTTTCTCCTGAGATGAAACGACAAAAGACCATGGTGTAAAATGTACTAAATGTCAGTATAAAAATATTTAGTGCTAATTCTTCTCATTGAGTTGGATTTCTGTGCTGAACGTTGTCATGCAAAAACACGTATCACGTGCGATCGAGTAGGAGGCAAGCAATGCTTTATCGGAATCAACGTATATTTACCTATTGATAATAAGTGTAATGTTTAATTTCGTCTATTGAAAATAAGCATATAGTTTAATTTCGTCTATTGAAAATAAGCATATAGTTTAATTTCGTCTATTGAATATAAGCATATAGTTTAATTTTGTCTATTGAAAATAAGCATATAGTTTAATTTTGTCTATTGAAAATAAGCATATAGTTTAATTTTGTCTATTGAAAATAAGCTTATAGTTTAATTTCGTCTATTGAAAATAAGCATATAGTTTAATTTTGTCTTTTGAAAATAAGCATATAGTTTAATTTCATCTATTAAAAATAAGCATATAGTTTAATTTTGTCTATTGAAAATAAGCATATAGTTTAATTTTGTCTATTGAAAATAAGCATATAGTTTAATTTTGTCTATTGAAAATAAGCGTAATGTGTAAGATTGTTGAAAATAGCATAATGTTCAATTTTGTATAGTGAAAATAATCGTGATGTTTAAGGCACGTCCTCTTTGAAAGTCTCATAATAGCTGTTAATATGATATTTCCCATTTCTTGAAGTGCATAGTCTACACTGAACGATATATCGGAAATGTTTTAAAATTCAATTGAAATCATGTATTGGTAAAACACTATCGCAATCTTAGTGTCCAAGTGTCTCTAAAACTGTATTCCAGTCCTGGTGTCCAAGTGTCTCTAAAACTGTATTCCAATCCTCGTATCCAAGTATCTCTAAAACTCTATCCCGATTCTGGTGCCCTAAGTGGCCGAGTGATCTGAAGCTCTCTGTTATGGATCACTGTCATCTCACCTCTGTCTGCGTGGGTTCGAGTCTCGGGTTTGGCCAATGTGGATATGTGAGAAAGCTTGCCGGTAGCTTTTCATGGGTCGATGGTTCTTTCCGCGGATTTCCCGGTTTCTTCCTCCACCATTAATACTGGCCGCTATGTATAGCCTATCATATGCTGAAAAATGGCGTTAACCCCTATAACAACAACAACAACAACAACAACAACAACAACAACAACAATATTCCGATTCTCGTGTCCAAATGTCTCTAAAAATTAATACAAGGGTCATTTTCAAGTCTGGAAGGAATCTTAATGTCTCGAATCGAACTATCATATTTGGCAACCACTCTCTCCAAACACATTTCACTAATATTCACAAATTAAAAGTTTATGAATTAAGATGCTGCTATTTCCTTGAGTTCCAATTTCTTCTTTTTCAACATCGCGCTTGTGTACGGAGTTTTCTAAAAAACAAAACAGTATATAACCATTTAAGTTTATAAAATAAATTTTAGCCAGCCTTAAAGAGTTTGTGAACGATAGAGATTTCATGCGGGGTGCGGTTGGGAAGAAGAGCATTTACCAAAATGGTATATTTTATTTGGGACAAAACGTTCACGTTTATTAAATATGGGTCTTTTGTGGCGATATAATAACCTGGTGCGAATTAGAATTTTATCCTTTTTCAAATAGACGAGCATAGTCAAATATATATAGAGAGAATGGGGTTATATGAACAATGAAGTCGGAAAGAAGGGCTTATAGGGACAATGAAGTCACAGAGGAGGGGTTATAAGGACAATTAAGTCGGAGAGGAGGGGTTATATGGACAATTAAGTCACAGAGGAGGGGTTACAAGGACAATCAAGTCACAGAGGAGGGGTTATATGGATAATTAAGTCACAGAGGAGGGGTTACAAGAACAATCAAGTCACAGAGGAGGGGTTATAAGGACAATGAAGTCGGAGAGAAGGGCTTATATGGACAATGAAGTCACAGAGGAGGGGTTACAAGGACAATCAATTCACAGAGGAGGGGTTACAAGGACAATCAAGTCACAGAGGAGGGGTTATAAGGAAAATGAAGTCGGAGAGGAGGGGTTATATGAATTCTGAGGACAGGGATGAGTGGTTCTAAGAACAATGAGGGAAGGGATGAGTGGTTCTAAAAACAATGAGGGAAGGGATGAGTGGTTCTAAAAACGTCGAGGGAAGGGATGAGTGGTTCTAAGAACATTGAGGGAAGGGATGAGTGGTTCTACGAAAATTGAGAAAAGGAATGAGTGGTTCTACGAACATTGAGAGGAGGGATGAGTGGTTCTAAGAACATTGGGGGAAGGGATGAGTGGTTATAAGAACATTGAGGGCAGGGATGAGTGGTTCTAAGAATAATGAGGGAAGGGATGAGTGGTTCAAAGAACAATGAGGGAAGGAATGAGTCGTTCAAAGAACATTGAGGGAAGGGATGAGTGGTTCTAAAATCATTGAGGGAAGGAATGAATGGTTCAAAGAACAATGAGGGAAGGGATGAGTGGTTCTAAGAACATCGAGGGCAGGGATGAATGGTTCTAAGAATATTGAGGGCAGGAATGAGTGGTTCAAAGAACAATGAGGGAAGGGATGAGTGGTTCTAAGAACAATGAGGGAAGGGAGGGATGAGTGGTTCTAAAATCATCGAGGGACAGGATGTGTGGTTCTTAAAACATTGTGGGAAAGGATGAGTGGTTCTAGGAACATTGAGGGCAGACATGTGTGGTTCTAAGAACATTGAGGGAAGGGATGAGTGGTTTTAAGAACATTGAGGGAACGGATGAGTAGTTCTAAGAACATTGACGGCAGGGATGAGTGGTTGTAAGAACATTGAGGAAAGGGATGAGTGGTTCTAAGAACATTGAGGGAAGGGATGTGGTTGTAAGTCAATTGAGGAAAGAGATGAGTGGTTTTAAGAACATTGAGGGCAGAGAGTAGGGGTTAGAAGAAAACTGAAGGCAAAAAATAGGCATGATGGACAGAGTAGGTGAAAGTTCTCCTATTTTCGTCAAGTGGGAGCACTGATAAGCGACAAAACCGACACATTTGTAAAATACATTCAGTGCAAAATTAATCACAAAACCATTTTTTTGCTGTTATACACAGTTGGCTATTAAAAGCAGGTCATAAACAAAAAAGGCAGATGGCTTTCTTAACCGATATATGTAAAACGAGGAAATCGACTATCTTGCTTCGAAAAAGCAATATAACCAACTTTAGAATTAAAATAAAATCCGAACAGTATTTTTGCATTCAAACACTACGTAAGGGACGCATAAATGTTTTTTACATTCATATACTACGTAAGGGACGCAGAAATGTTTTTTTTTTTTGCAATCATACACTACGTAAGGGACGCAAAAGTCTCTTCTTGAATATACAAATTCTGATCTGATTATTTAAAGCTAACCTTTAATAGAATAAATAGAAAAGAAGAAAATGACTGCCATTCTACAAAGAACAAAAGTGCTTAGTGTCCACGTAAGTGTTGCTCATTTAAAACGCGCATTTTCCAATCTGTATTTATTGCCATTATTTTGGAACTAGAAATTTAAGTTTTCGATCACTGAACTTTATATATTTAAATTGCCAAAGTTTAAGCACATATATCATACCTCATCATCACTGAAAAAGGGTTGCGGTCAGGTAGATTTGAACGTTGAGAGATCAAAGATCCCGTTTCAAATCATGCAGATTTCGCATGCTGGTTACGTGACCTTAGTTTATATCGCGACCGATCATTTGGGTCTGTGTGTACCTAACAAGGAAAATACCACCCGAACGATATGGCTTTAAATATTGACAATCATGGCTGTCATTGAATTCAAGGCTTCATTTCTATCAATACTATTTTCTTTTAGCAAAATCATTATCGTCAAGTAGAAATATGGGTATAGGTAATGATAATGTGTTTTCTAGTCATATACGTCCCAGGATATTTATGATTGGCAGAAGAAATTTTATTCTTTGTAGGAACAGCGTCCAAGATATTTATATGATTTGCAGAAATTTTATTGAATGTAGGAACCAACTGTTCAGATTCTTCGAAAATGGTAAACCAGTTTTAATACGGCATATTTTATATTCCTTTTTATGCAATTTTTGTATGGCTGCGAGTGACGATGTATCCTGATCACTTCTTATTTCCCATATAAACCTTGAAAACATTCATTATCTAAAACAATCAATATGAAACATTTCAAATAACATATAATAAGTTTTAGTCTGCAAATATTTGTTCAATTTTGGAACGATAATTATTGTTTCTTCAAATGGACTCTTATATTTCGTTTACGTATGGGATTTGTATTTAGGTGATTTTAATTATTTTCAATATGGTGACAGTTCTGTAAATAATTTCAAAGGTTGACGATATATACCTTCTCAGAATATCAAACCTAAAGATATCTCTGATCTCCATAAGCAAATTTTCTTTAATTATCAGTGGCAAATGGAGGAACACCAACACTCATGTTTAGATTATTAGTATAGTTACTTTCTGAACACCTGTGCAAAGATTCAATATAGCTGGATTCACTTTTCAAACCTGCTTCAAACATAATTCTACCCTATTACTACTATTATATACATACATATATATTTTGCTATACGAATCAATTTATGTCAAATAATTGAGATATAAGCTATCAAAAAGTCGTGCTTGGTTGAATATTGACATCTAAAATACATTGTCCATGAGGCGCCAATAAACTATTAAAAAAGCGAGACAACATTGAATGAACTCGTTCAGCTAATCGAAATTGTCGTTTTTCTTAGATCGTAAAGTAGTTGTTCCGTCCGGTGTTTTGTTAAAATCATCAAAAACCTATATCCTCAAGAAAAAACATTCCTCAGGGACCTAAAACTAATTCGACACGGGTTATCACAATATCGTAACCTGGGCCCATCGATGTCATAACGAGGTATATGACAGTCCACGAGGGGGATTCTTACCCTGCAAGTGCCAGAGAGCTTACGTATTTGGTCACGTGTGAAAAAAGTAGACATCGGACTACAATGCCATATTGATAATCAGATAGGAAGAATAATGCCGTTTTCAAGGGCAGCGTAACAGACCATATTTCTCCTTGGCAAAGCTATTGTTTTTTCATGAATGTGCTTTGTATGTGCGTTAAATTGGCCAGAGAATCGCTTACACTTCATTAGCCATATTAGGACCGACTGTGTTTATCATGGGGAGAAAAGTGGAGGACGTGTTATCAATATTATGTCCCCAACTTGACAGCAGTAACTCCAGATATAAGGCCACGTATAGCACGTTTCTGAGCCCTTTGAGACGTTTTTGCCCTCCACAGCATTTCGTATACGGGAAGAAATGTTGAAAATTAGAGAGGTATGGGACAGCTTGTCGATATGTCAGACAACGCACGTAGCAGCGGTGCCCCATGCATCGCTAAGCCTTGTATTAATGGCATTATCAGTGGAATCAAATACATGAATCATAGTCAAACGTTCAAGTAAGTTTCATTGACACTGGTAAATGTTTTCTCTAAATGATTTGATAAACACAATAAGGGTCAATTGACGACTAGCCGGGTAGTATTTTATCTCTTTGCTTTTAACCATCTAATAGGACAGGATACGTCAAGTGAAAATTTCATGGTGAGCGACCCCAGACTATACGTCTCTGATCGGTGATAACTTGATAATTCTAGGTTTGATATCATACACCTAATTATAGCTATCTTACTACCCGCGAGTGCCGAAGGCAAATTTACAGGGCTGATAAAGTGTAGCCAAATAATGAAAATTAGGAACCATATTTGAAATTTTAATCTAGCAAAATACATTACTTGTCAGTATTGGTTGCCAATCAGTTACTTTCATTGCCTATTTTAGATGTCTACCATGGTTATTCTTTGTTTTCAGGCTGTGTAGTCTTTGAATGAAAAAGGGATAGACCATATGCACATTTCGATATAGCACATGTTTAGGAAAATGTAAATGGCTTATATAAAAGCAAGCAGGAGTCTTTCTCAGTGAGTGTATTTATGTAGCACAGGCCTCATAAAAAATAAAGGCAAATGGAGAACATACTGAACTCTAAATGTTTGTATATTTTACAAAACTAGAGATAATACTGATGTGAATTATTAACTGATTTTGATACTGATTGATAAAACAATATTAAACACAACTTTTGTGAAAATTTGATTTTAAGAAAACAAACTGACCTGACACTTCTGCGAACGAAGTTAAAAAACTTTAAAATTTGTTTTTCTTTCTTTGCATGAGGGTACATTTTACTTCAAATAATTTTATTATCTGTCTATGGATGACTTCGTTGCTTGGTTTAGAGGAACAGGAACATAAGTAGGTTATCAGTGTTGAGGCAATTGGGATAAAGTGGTTTGCTCAGGTCTTACGTAGGTAACATCACAATAATTGACCTGGTCGGATCCGATGGTAGGATTCGAACCCACAGCATTTTGTCAGAGTCCAAACTCTAATCACTTAATCATCACGGACAAGACACTGAAGTACCAACGAAGTTTAAGATTCCGCAAAAAGCAATGTATGCAAAAGAGAGACTATTTGCTTTTATGTTTATCTACCAATATATTAAAACCAGCTACCGGTAGTTCAAAACAAATTTGGAGTATTGTAAATAGTGTGTGCCCATTCATGTGAAAATGTGGTTCGTATGAAGAGAGTCTTGCTATGGAGTCAGCCAAACCACTATTCTCTAGTAAAACGGCTGGCGACTTTCAATTGCGGTATTTTACAAAGATATGCTTCAGTGACCTTACCATGCCCGTGCGTGATTGGCAAAACATGTATTGAATCGACAAACGTTATGCTTGCAAATAGACTGAATGTAATAAATAGGCTCCAAATATTACATTCGTAGAACTGGCAAAAGCACTCATGACAGTGCTAGACATAAGGCTTTGGAAAGGGTGGAGATGGGTATGTGCATGACATATAGAGAGGAGGTTCAATATTCTATCCCTAATAAATATATTGCCTCACGTTGTCTCTTTTTCTTTAGAATTAAAAACTGATTTTATTGCCTTATTATCTATTTTTTAAAATATGTTTAAAAATATTTATATCGGTATGCAAATAGGCAGGTATGCACGCATTCGTTATTAGGTCGGTAGGTAGGAAAGCGGGGCTGATAAATGGGTAGGCAGGTGTATTTGAGTTGCATCCAACCACATTATGACCTACTTTTACGAGCAATGCTGAATCTTCACATTATGAATTTGTCTATTGAGAACTGTCTTATTACCTACGCCCCTCTATATATTTATGAGTATACTCCGATGAATTAGGACAAAAGGGTGTGAGAACGTTAAGATATGGTCAAAATGACCATGATTGGACTTTGTCGAACGTTGCGCAGAACTATTTAAGTAAAATTTATTAATGTGTATATCTGAGTGTTTTCCTGGTCTACAAGTTTACATTACAAATAATATGAATGCAAAATTCTGAACAAGATGGTGACTTAGATGGCAGATGCTTATATCATGTATTTCTATTAAAGTTTAACTTGCTTGACATCGACAGCGTGAAAAGACAAAGACAAGAAGGAGACTTTACCGCATCCAGCGCACATTCCACAGCCATCTCACCCACCCCATCCCACTCCCACTCCAACCAACTCTGAAAAGTATATTAAACGTTTTGATCTATTATCTAGTTATCATAATACAAGAATGAAAGTTGTCTAAACTTCTTTCACTAATGTTGGATCATGCGGCAAACATCCACTCCAAAAATGAAGGATTTTCGCCATTATATATCTTTTACTGTCCTTTATAAATTACCGTTTCTTTTTAAAGTCTGTTTGTGAACAAAACACAACATATAAGCATGGTGAAAAGTGGACGAAATGTGGATATATTTATTTATAAAATTATCCAAGTAAAATCTACACAGGTGCCCTTACTTTGTATCCGGGCAACTGTACAAATCCAGAATGTCCGTTATGTACCTCTGAAGGTATTAGAACGACATTTTCATAGGTCAGCGTCGTGGTTGCATAGTTACGTCATAACAGCACGGCGGAGCCTAGTTTCGACCTGCCAAATCTTTTTCTGCATAGAGAAGTTGCAGACATCAGTATGGGGAAGATATAGAACACACAGCGCCCCTTTGGGGTATGTTTACATCAAGAGGATACGCTCTGATCTAATACCTTGAAAAAAATGTTGACGTCATCGAGACAATGACCTTTTAATGTGCATGAAAATACACGATGCTCGGCTCATATATGACTATTGATTTAACATCGTTCTTAAACGGTAATATACAGTACATTTAGCTGTTATCAGGAAAAAATGTGTGAATTTAATTATTTTTTTTAATTAGCAATTTTGTTTAATGGAATTAAAGCTCACAGCGCCGTCGAGACTCGTTTTTCTTTTAGTCTGTATACGGACAACTGTGATCGAAACATCGCACAACTTCGGTGAGGTCAGAAGTAGTTGCAGAAATAAGACGTTAATATGATGGATTTTGTTGATTTGCCTCGGGCACTTGCTCCACATAATTATTCCGATTATGACTTTGACTTCTTTCACCATTAAAATCGCATACTCTATTATATCCGCTGCTATGATTGGACTCGCTGCTATGATTTGACTCGTGCAAACAATATTTTTATCTTTTACGGACGTTTATTCAGACCCGTACAGCATGCTTTAAATAGACTGGAAAAAGCCTAGAAACAGACGACAACATAGCAACTGCAGTAGACGTTAAATTATTTGAAAAGGAAATTAATTAAATCATTGTATCTATAGATCAAAAAATAAAAATGTCCTTTCAAACCATCGCGACAAACACTTGGCAATGTTTTAAATAAATAAAGTATATATTTCGTTTATTATAAGAAGCCAATGTGCGTAAATCTTCCTGGAATAAGGTATAATGAAAGTCTTTGTTAAAAATCTAATATGATGCAAGGCCGTAATAGCCTCGTCGCATCTTCATATGAGATATGATAGCGTATTTCATTTGGCTTTTTTTTTATTCTCCCTGGCCACGACTTCAATCTCCACTGCATCACGATAAAACCGATGTGGGAGAGAGATCTAAGTTATGAAAGGCCTTGCAATAACATTGCATCAGTGAAGTTTAATTTTAAATTTTAAAAGAAAGTATGAATACTTTTTGTAACGCAAAGTACAACGAAAATATATTTCCTATATTGCGACAATTTTTTTTAAAAAAAACTTGACCACACTCCGTATTTAAACAAGAACGCTTGGTTGCTTTTGAGACATAGGTACATTTTACCGTAATAATATATCAAGAATTCTGTTGAAATAAGCAATATTGATATTAATTCGGAATGGTCTTCTTTCCTGGCGTGAAAGAGATATGTGCTCTGATTATTCTTGTCTAGACACCAGAAAAATTGCTGCTCCTTATGCTTTTGCATTTGGACGCATAACAGCTGGAAATTTAATTGGTCCGTGATTTATTGACATTTATTGGAATTTCAACCATGCTGTGGTCAATAAATACCTTCCGCCCCATGTCGAATCATAAAGTTGTTCTACGTAAAAAGCAATGGCCAGCTGTGGTATAGCTTCTCAGAAATATGACCTTTGTAGTACAGTCAGGACTGAGACAGGGTGTATCAGTGTTGCCATTTATATAAAGAAGAATTAAAAATTAACAGAATTGCATTAAATTGCCGCTAAAATACAAATAGACCGAGTCTATACTGAAATATCAAAATAGAAAATATGGTAACATTAAAACATCGTATCCGTCAAAATCATATTCATTTTGTTCCACAGAAAACAGTCATCATTTAAAGCATTTTTTACATAGAGAGTAAAAGACAGGGATGAAAGTAATTCACAGTATTATGAAGTAGCAAGAATATAAAAACATATCGCCTTAGTATTGTTAATAAACTGACAGAGACAATTGCGTCCAACCAAGGAAAGATAACACACACACACACATCAGATGTTATTAATATAGGGACACTAACAGGAATAATACAAAGTGTAATTTTCTGTATTGTGTGTCCCAGGTATTTCTTTAAAGCTGTTAGTCTCAACTTTGTGTGATATCAGGCTTTTGAAATACATTAAATTAACTATATGTACAAAATACACAGAAACGTAAACAGAAAAATCAACAAGTATGTAAGTACCTACAAGTTTCTCCTCAATGAGATTTTAAGGTGAACTTTTGTTAAAAGCTCATTGAAAATAAGCAAATGGTAGCATTGAATCTAATTGAAATGATCTTTGCTTTTGCACGAAAGACACTGTCTTCCTTTCTCCATAGACATATTTAATTTATGTGTTTTGCTTTGTCAGAGACAGACCCTATTCATAAATTATATAACATTGACATAATAACGAAGTATTTCTTGATGTTGTTTGGCTTTCTATACATTCATGAAATTTGTAAAGTGTTAAATACTGTCAAGGAAGTAGAAATATAAATATATTCATGCTATCACACCATTTTGTTATAGAAAACTTTCTCTGTCTGTCTGTCTGTCTGTCTGTCTGTCTGTCTGTCTGTCTGTCTCTCTCTCTCTCTCTCTCTCTCTCTCTCTCTCTCTCTCTCTATATATATATATATATATATATATATATATATATATATATATATATATATATATATATATATATATATATATATATATATATATATATATATATATATATATATATATATACTCCGTTAATATTGTTAGTACAACTCCTAATACCGTTGATACCGATATTGCTACTGTTAATTCAGATATAGCTACTCCTAATATTATTGCTACGGATAATACGGTTAATGTAGATGTTACTAATTCTACTACTGTTATTACTTATGTTACTACCTATTTTGCTGTTAAGACTGATAGTATCATTCTTTCTACTGTTAATACTGACATAACTACTAATATTCTTGCTGTGGTAAATATTGTTAATACTACTATTCCTGTTACCATTATTACTAATGCTACTACCATATAACTGTTAAGACTGATTGTACATCACCTACTACTATTAATACAGACGATACTATTCCTACCGCTGTTATTACTAATGCTGCTATTCTTATCTTACAAATCGTACTACTGTTATTACCGATATTAATACTAGTACTATTGTTTATACTGACATTACTTCTCGTACTAGAGTTAATACCGATATTACTTCTCGTACTAATGTTAATACTGATATTACTACTCGTACTACTGTTAATACTGATATTATTGCTCGTACTACTGTTAATACCGATATTACTACTAGTACTACTGTTTATACTGACATTACTTCTTTACTACTGTTAATACCGATATTACTTCTCGTAATTCTGTTAGTAGCGATATTACAACTAGTACTACTGTTTATACCGACATTACTTCTCGTACTACTGTTAATACCGATATTACTTCTCGTACTACTGTTAATAGCGATATTACAACTAGTACTACTGTTTATACCGACATTACTTCTCGTACTACTGTTAATAGCGATATTGCTACTCGTACTACTGTTAATACTGATATTATTGCTCGTACTACTGTTAATACCGATATTACTACTAGTACTACTGTTTATACTGACATTACTTCTTTACTACTGTTAATACCGATATTACTTCTCGTAATTCTGTTAGTAGCGATATTACAACTAGTACTACTGTTTATACCGACATTACTTCTCGTACTACTGTTAATACCGATATTACTTCTCGTACTACTGTTAATAGCGATATTACAACTAGTACTACTGTTTATACCGACATTACTTCTCGTACTACTGTTAATAGCGATATTGCTACTCGTACTACTGTTAATACTGACATTACTGCTCGTACTACTGTTAATACCGATATTGCTACTCGTACTACTGTTAATACTGATATTGCTACTCGTACTACTGTTAATACTGATATTACTGCTCTTACTACTGTTAATACCGATATTAATATTGGTAGTACTGTTTATACTGATACTACTGCTCGTACTACTGTTTATACCGATATTAATATTGGTAGTACTGTTTATACTGATACTACTGCTCGTACTACTGTTTATACTGATATTACTGCTACAATTACGACTAACTGTATTACCTCTAATAATGTTGCTGCTGGTACTGCTACTATAGATGCTGCTTCTACCTGCTGCAACCAACACCATGTAACTGCTGCTTTTGCTACTACTACTACTACTACAACTACTACTACTAGGACAACTATTATTGTCAAATTGCTCCCAAATCAAACAGCTATGCACATTTATTTGTAATTACATCATCTCTTGCAATGAAATGGTTTAGTACTTTAGAACCACTATGATTGTGATGCATGTAGTACATGCTACGAAAACATCAGCTTGCTTATTTCAATTGTTCGTTTTTTAATTGTTCTACTCAGACTTGCCTGCTATAAAATGCTTGCTATCCAAATTGAGTAAAAAACACCAAACCAACATACATGTTGACCATTTCTATAATTAATGTTTTCATGCATTTAAAAGTAAAAGATAATTATATATCATTAGATTCATTTATGAAATCTAAAAGAGAACATCGTTTGTTTTTGTTGTTTGATTGTTTGATAAATATTGTTTATGATCTTGAATTCTGTTAAATTATCCTTTTATTAATATAGACAAAGTACCCTAAACAATAATGATTGCTTGTTGTAAAATTTTGTCTGAAAAATCAAACTCGCACAAACTTAACGCCTATGTATGGCGAATCCATAACATTGACCTTTCGGTTCCCAATGTTAGAAATTTTGCGTTTGAGCAAAGACAAATTAAACAGAAATTTTTTTTAAAAAATCCCACAATACATTCTCGTTACCTAATGACAGACAAGAGTGGTGGGAGCAACATTCTTGAAGCGTCTAGGAGTTCACCCTGTGTGTATCAACAACTCCCAAAAATTTCTGAATGTGTAAATCATAGATGAAATTCAGTTGAAAATATACTGAGCTTTGTCTGTCTGTCTCTCTGGTTTTACTGCAGTAGATTTGCAGAATTTGTGGTCAAAGTTCGATGATTGTCATCGTGATTTAATATATCATTTATCCACGGTCGGTGTTTTTATTTTCTTCTTCTTTTTAATCTTTCTTTTTTGTGAACACTCCATGTTTCTTCACATCAACTCAAAACTATCCTTTACCAATATACATGCAAAGTTGCGCAAGTCGCTATATACGTTAAAGGCAACAAAGTAAAGTAAATATTTCAAAACAGTTTGGTAATTATATTAATATATTCCATTTGTTTACACAACTTGATAAAGAAGACAGTCTCTACAACACACTAATCAGAAAGCTTCTCATAGATAGGTTAACATGTATAAATAATACTTCATTATGACTCAACGCCATGTTTCAAACGGAGAACAGATCTCTGCATTTATGAGGAAAAGCGCTTTTAAATTTAGGATAAAACCGCAAATATAATTATCTATTCTCATTATGATGTAATGTTTAGTGACTCATAGCCATACCCGATATTACTACGCGACAATATTGCCCCGTGCTTAGAGTAGTGTTTAGTTACAAGTACTCGCCATGTCAGACATGTGTCAAGTGCGCCCAAGTTTTTAGGATTGCTCTATTTGCATATATTGTGTGTAGTGCAGTATTATTGTTGGCAATAACCTTATTCAGTTATTATTTGAATACATTATTTTTTATTTTATTAGCTTTTTTTCTAAAACGCAGTCCACTCAACACAGGAAACGGCAAGAGGGACATCAACACCTTGTAGACTATGAAGGTTTTGGTCATTTAATTGGTTGTAATGTAACATATAAGGATGTGCAAATTCGTGGAATGTGTATTTGGGAGCATTTCATTATCCGAGTCATTCAACCATATTAAATATGTTATATGCAGATCGATTAAGAGGCATGCTAGTTGTTAGAATATATTTTAATGAAATAATAGAGCTAATGACTTGGTACTCTAATAAGTACAGTCAAGCCTGGGAAAGGATGAACGTGTGGTCTTTTAATAGAAGGGCGATGAAAAGTTTATTTCACTATATTTTTTCGATGTAAGGATCTCAGACATTTAGTCGTGTTATACAAAAGAATGCTTAAAAGCGGCGAATTTATAAACAAAGGTTTGACCTTATTTGGAATAGTGTGATGCAATATTTAAAGTTGTTTTTTCTTCTTGTAAAGATGAACTGTAAAATACTACAACGTAATACTTCCATTGGATGAGTACTTTTCAGTGTATAATGCCATAGCTGCAAGGGGCTATACCGAGGTTGCCCGGAGTAGCCCTGTCCGGAGTAGCCATATCCGAAAGTGTACCATAAGCTACTGACCGGAGTGGTCATAACAAAGCTGTTGACCGGAGTGGTCATAACAAAGCTGCTGACCGGAGTGGTCATAACAAAGCTGTTGACCGGAATGGTCATAACAAAGCTGTTGACCGGAGTGGTCCTAACAAAGCTGTTGACCGGAATGGTCATAAAAAAGCTGTTGACCGGAATGGTCATAGCAAAGCTGCTGACCGGAGTGTTCATAACAAAGCTGCTGACCGGAGTGATCATTACAATGCTGCTGACCGGAGTAGTCACAGCAGCGATTGCGCTGGAACAAGGCAGACAGAAGCAGCTATAGTAGCCGGAAATATTGATTGCACATTGTATGTCTTTTTTTCGTCCCTTTGGTTCCATGGTAACTAACTTCGATTCTGAACAAAACAGTCTTCAGCAAAGAACCAATACACCAATAACCATCTAGCTACAGAATAAGTATCTTTCAGACTCATTAGCATCCCAGAATTCAGACCGCAGATCCAGGTCTATTTCCGTGTTTGGACAAAGTTCCCTTCTTCCGAAAGAACCATCAGATAAATATGTATTACATGTCTGAGTTATACGACTATGCGATATTTTAAATCGGCTGTCAACACTAGGATCAGCTAAATCAGTACTAATGGAGTAGGGTGGGTGGGTGATAGTGCAAGTCATATTACTAAGGCATATGGCCCATTCCCCAAGACTGCTATAGAGAATACTAAGCCTATATCACAAGATTTTACATTTTTACTCTTCCTTATTTAGCTGTATGTAAAACAGATACCCAACATTTGTTTCTCGTCGACAATGTCTACATCGACCAAAAATTTAAATTCGTTGCCATGGGATGTAGAACGGACAAGATGCGCTTCCCTGTATGTCCTAAGAGACATCTAGTGCTGGGTGCATTTGCGGTGTCGTTCGCTACTTCCAACCCAAAAGAAGCATTTTTTTATTCGAATCCTTGACTCTAAATAATCTATTGGTGTTACTGTGTTGCAAAACAACTTAACTAGACCAAACTTTTCCTTCGACGAATATTTTTTGAACACGAGTTTACTTCAAAATATATAAATACAAAGTTGATTGTCAGCTAGCTTAAGTTTTTATTGAGTCTGTTCTTTATATCAGGTATGAAGTATACCGACAACCGATGATTCTTTATCTCGACATTTTTGTTTGGCGATTAGACTTCAAGACTCTCTCTCTCTCTCTCTCTCTCTCTCTCTCTCTCTCTCTCTCTCTCTCTCTCTCTCTCTCTCTCTCTCTCTCTCTCTCTCTCTCTCTCTCTCTCTCTTCTCTCTTCTCTCTCTCTCTCTCTCAGGTCTGTAAACTTTGTATACATATACGCTGTCATTGATAGCAGAGTATATGATTTCTATACTGATAGTTTTTTTCATTTATCTTCGCAAGGTCAGTCGGTGCAGTCAAGAGAGGGGTGTTTTCAAACCGAAATTCGTCAACAACCTTGTTGATGTGCAGGGTGTCAGCTCTATTTGCTTGGCAAAAAAACAAATATAAAAAAATGCAGAAGTAGATTAATAGCATGACCAATCACGTACACAGAGCATATTATCATTGGTACAAGTGAGTTGTAGTATCTAAACTACAGAAAACATGTCGGTGTTTTTTCGTTCTTGTTTGTTTTATGTATTTTTGCAAAGTGAATGAGGTTACTCAGAGTACAACACAATTTTTTGCAATTGAAATATAAAATAAAAAAGTAATATATGTGTATATGAAACAGATAAAGGACGGTTTGTACGTAGATTTACCTGTTAGAACGGAGTGGAATAATGTATTTAGTGTGACGTCCTAATTTAGGTAAGATTTGAAGTGCATGGCAGTGACATCAAGCTACACCGAGCTTATAAACATTAACCTGCTTGTTTTCGTACCTTATCTACCTGGTTTAAATTTTAGGCTTTTAAATCTCGACGCTAGGAGAGGAGTTTAATTTGCACAAATATAGTGTGTGATTATGCGCAAAAT
Source organism: Potamilus streckersoni (assembly GCA_016746295.1). Classification (NCBI taxonomy): domain Eukaryota; kingdom Metazoa; phylum Mollusca; class Bivalvia; order Unionida; family Unionidae; genus Potamilus; species Potamilus streckersoni. The sequence continues at coordinate 2,037,743 of JAEAOA010000363.1, read as the reverse complement.
TATGGGTCATACTGAAATAAACAGTGTTATGGGGCGCACCTGCTCTTTTCATTAAAGGTAAGTTTGGGCAATTTTCATATGTCGGGCGGACGTGAACATGGTCTGTCTTAGGGGTATATATAAGTTTTATCGATGCAGTGATTCATCCGGCACTAGCCTAGATTGAGTGTTGCTTGCACTATATTTTTTCGTTCATTCATTGATAAGCAGACGAAGGACAACTACCGACGTATGAGGTCACGCCTGTCGTAAAATGGATTGGGGCGCCTTGAGGAACTTGTTGATGCAGTTAAATTAAATGACGGGGAACGAGACTGCAATATCTTATTATAACGTTTGACTAGATTGCAAAAGCGCACATGTGCCCTAGTGCATACAAGAAACACGCGTATATTTACCTAATGATTTAATGATATTACTGTTTATTCGCAAACACGGCATTGTACAAAAATACAAAATGTTTGCAGACTGTTGCACCCTTCATTTGGCTCGAGATGGAAGTCTGCTTGTAACCTAGGAAATATAAAACGGATCTATAATCTGATCAGACTTAAGAGCCGGTTAGGATCTTAAGGAACTTAAATTCGTATAATACAAATTTGGTTTTGGAACATCGAAACAGTTTTTGTTTCTCTCCATGAACCTAGACTTTGCGTTTATAAATTCAACAATTCATTAATTTATAGAGCTCCATCAAGAGGCAGCATTTCATATGCTTTCATCCTTATTTATTCACCATTTGATACACTACCTTCACCTCATTGAACCTAGTCCTGTTTTAGTAACGTCAAGTGAGAATGGTATACAGTTATATTGCAGGATTTTTAAAATTGTTTTTAAAAGGAACAAAAAATAATTTGCATCGAGGGAAAGACGTTTTCCCAGACTGGCAACAAGTACGTGTCACCTTGATATATGACACCTTTATGGCCAAGTGCATATGAGTTTAAATTTGAAATCAGAGCATTGTAACATTAACGCACTACAAAATTTAGTTCATAATGTAGTTTCCCTGCGCTCGATAGTGCAGTTTAACATGAAAATGTACGTCATTCATGTTTACTTGTGTAAAGACATCTATAATGAATAGGCATAGACTTGTTGTCATTTATATTTTATCGCATTGATAAAAGCCGTCAAAAAGGCACGGGGAAGCGTACAATTTGCTGACCCCATTTGGTATAGTACAGGAGACATCTAATTCCTTTCTGATTACATTAAGTCAGTGCTGTCCAACCTATTTGACGTCATGGGCCACTGAATAATGTTTCTTGAAGCCGAGGGCCACAGCACGAAATGAAAGTACGCCACTGACTTTTGTTTTTACATAAATGCACACAAAATTGCTAGAGTTCTGGCCTACCATTAAAATCAGGCCGCGGGCCACATGTTGGACAGCACTGCCTTAAGTTGATATTGCTTTGATTGAAATAAATATATCTGCCGAACATTGAACCTGAATGGAATTGTTAGATTCTTTGATTCAGAAGAAGTAATGACCCTTGCACTGAAGCCGTGGGAAGATGAGGCGAAGGTTTCAGGTCGTTTTTACTCTGTCTTCTTAAAAAAAAAACCGCAAGGCAAGAAGGCACAAGTTCCTCACTGTTTCACAGATTTTAAGAAGATTCAAGACTGACATAAGAATTCGGTCTAAAACAGTCTCCGTGGAAAAAGTTTTCGTCCTTGCAGTTTAAATATGTCAGTATGATGGGTACAATTTGAAAAAAAAATTTCACCATGGTTAGTACATTTTAAATAACCTTCAGAATAGTCCGTACGATTGAAATAAATATTGGCATTGTCTGTACAGTTCAAATAAATGTCAGCATAGTTCACACAGTTTAAATAACTGTCAGTATGGTCCGATCTTCTCTCAAGCATGATTCTTTCCGGTTTGAAATTACATCAAACATTGATATTACAAATAACCTAATTTGTATTCATTTGATTCTGTTGAAATCTTCATCGTTTTGATATTTTATAACAATTTGCCGAGCTTGTTTCTGTTTTGCACAAAAACATGTATATTATAAATAACTTTACTTTGCTTATATGACACTGGATAAATTGTAACTATTTTGTTAACAAGCTTCGGAATTTATTTTGGTTGTGTAATTATGAATCACACTGCACATGAAACTATGTACAAAGATAACAAATGTGTTAAATATTGTAGAAATGGTTTGACTTTCACATTGTGTACAAAAGAATACTCACAAGTTTGTTATTACTTGACTATAAAGTATATAGTAGAAGTCGCGGTAGCAAAAGATTCTAAGGGATGACCTCGCGACCAGAAGGGCTCTAGTTCGATTCCCCAATCGGATCAGATTAGATTTGCTACCGTAATGTGTCTTTAGGCAAGATACCGAAAATCTACTTGCATATGTACAGTACACGCTTGAAAGTATTGTCGTTCCGTCAAACACGAAAACAAAATCAAAATAAATGCAGATGATATAGTTTTGCATGTAAAGAGGCATTGTCCTTCAGTTCAAATGATATATTGTTACAGATGATTTGTGTTAGTGTGTGTATCGGGTGGGTGGGTGACAAAACTTAGTAAGCTGAAAAATACATCCACTTTAATCAATACTGTGCCTAATTTATGCAGCCAGCAGGTGACCTGACATGTCTTGCCAGGTAAACTACATGTATACTTCGGTACAGAGTTGCTGTTAGGTATGCTCAATGTATAGGAAGAAACACTCTGTTGTGCCATTAGCTTCTTCATATTATGGTTTGTGGGCGTGCAGACACGGGTGTGACTCTGTGTGTGTGTGTGTGTGTGAGAGAGAGAGAGAGAGAGAGAGAGAGAGAGAGAGAGAGAGAGAGAGAGAGAGAGAGAGAGAGAGAGAGAGAGAGAGAGAGAGAGAGAGAGAGATGCATGTGTAATCATGTGAAAAGTTTCTAAGAACTATGGAGAGGAACTGCACAATTATATTTTTGAGGATACGAAATCTTGCAGTTTCTAGATGTAAATCAAATTTGTAGCGATTTAATTTTGCGGATATGTCACTGACCTGTATGCCTGTCTGCCTTATGAATGTATGCTGCATTTATTCAATAACAAGATTCAAAAATATATAAAAAAAATCAACTCAAAGATAAAAAATAGTACGCAGGAAATAGGTTAAAGGTATGTTTATTATGTCGAATAAGTGTCGTCGTAGTTTGAAAAGTGAACCGCGAGAGGAAAAAAACGAAAGAATGAACATTCTTGATATACATTACTGATCACATTTTTGAAAATTACATAAGGATGACGCATATGTCTGTATGGTATCTTTCAAACAGATATTCCACGTCTGTGTGGCATCTTTCAAAAATATATTCCATATCTGTGTGGTATCTTTCAAACAGATATACCACGTCTGTATGGTATCTTTCAAACAGATATTCCATGTCTGTGTGGTATCTTTCAAACAGATATTCCACGTCTGTGTGGTATCTTTCAAACAGATATCCCACGTCTGTGTGGTATCTTTCAAACAAATATTCCACGTCTGTGTGGTATCTTTCAAACTGATATTCCACGTCTGTGTGGTATCTTTCAAACATATTCCATAAAAGACAGTAGGCTTCCTATTCCATAGGTATGCAACTTATCAAATTAGTCTCCCTTAAATCAACCATTCTGAAACTAGCCAATGTCTTGGAAAATTAACCTCCTCAAACAACTATTAGAAGGCTCGTCGATGTCTTTGGAAAATATGATTCATTAATACAACTATTTTGAACGTTGTTGATGTCTTGGGAAATTAAGCCTCCTTAAAACAACTATTCTGCAGATAGTCGTTGTCTTGAGAAATTAGGCCACCTTAAAAAAATAAAGCAACTATTACGAAGATAGTCGATGTCTGCTCTTTGAAACAACTATTACCGATCTAGTCGACATTTTGGGAAATTAGGTTGCCTGGAAATAACTATTCCTAACCTAGTAGATGTTTTGAGTAATTAGGCCTCCTTGAAACAACTATTACGAATCTAGCTAATGTCTTTGGAAATTAAGCTTTACTAAAACAGACATTCCAAAGCTCAGACATTTTCTTAGGATGTATGATTTAGATTTTGACTACATCTTAAATACTGGTACACTAACTATGTACATTAAGTTTAGACGTATTAGCTTGTGAGCAGGAAGAAGTGCACACTTAACGACAATCAACATTCAAAAGTGATTATGAATGCACACTTAACGTCAATCCACATTCAAAAGTAATTATAAAAGCACATTTAACGTCAGTCCACATTCAAAAGTAATTATGAATGCACACTTAACGTCAATCCACATTGAAAAGTAATTATGAATGCACATTTAACGTCAATCCTCATTTAAAAGTTATTATGAATGCACACTTAACGTAAATCCACATTTTGAAAATTATTATGAATTACCCGCCAAAATAAAGGTCTTTAAGTTCGCATGACGAAATTTCATTGCTTATAAAGGTGATGAGCAAACCTTTAGTCTTATGGCTTTACTGGGACAAGGGTTTAGTGGCTGTGGTTTAAACATATAGTTTATTATATGTTATTCCCATGGTTTGTTCTTGTAAAACATTAGTTACTATCTGCTTTATACGTCATATCCCACACAAACTTTCGAAATTCATTCGCAAGAGATATCCTTACGCAAACCAACCGACCAAATTTTTGAATTGCAGACCAGTGAACAATTTCAAAAAGCATACATGTGCCTAACGGTAATGCACACATTTGAACGTGTGGAGGGTTACGCTTCCAGTCAACAGTGCCAGTTATAAAGTCTGCTTTAGGGTACAATATACATACAGTCTCAAAAGACCAATATACGACATCTGTACCTTTAAAACATGTGTAGAGTAAATATGCGACTACAATGAAACGTACATTTTAATCACTAAAGGAAACAAAACAAAATAAATTAAAACAACGACAACAACAATAAAACAAACACAAACGCAATAATCAGTTCATATTAAGACTGGCGCCTTTGTAAGGTGCGAGTGGTCATTATCAATCATCAAAACAGTGTTGAAAGCTAGTATGCCATGATTTGATAATTCATATGCATAACAGACATATAAATAGTTCTCCCTGATTAAATAATATTGTTCTATATTTTTTAAAGAACAAATGTAGAGATTGAAATGCTACTCAGTTCTCTTTCGTTTGAATATTCTGATTCTTTGGAGAGATAAATAGAATAATGACGTCACATTATCCAAATAGGTTTTGTAAGATGGTTTATAACACCAAATTTTCGATCATAAAGAAAAAAATAGAATAATGACGTCACAGTATCTAAATAAGTTTTGTAAGACAGTTTATAACACCAAGCCTTTGACCATAAAGAGATAAATAAAATAATGACCTCAAAGTATCTAAATAGATTTTGTAAGATGGTTTATAACACCAAGCCTTCGATCATAAGGAGATCAATAGAATAATGACGTCACAGTATCTAAATAGGTTTTCTAAGACGGTGTATAACACTAAGCCTTTGATCACAAAGAAAACAATAGAATAATGACGTCACATTATGTAAATAGGCTTTGTATAACGGTTTTTTAACACCAAGCTTTAAATCATAAAGAGATCAATAGAATCATGACGTCACAGTATGTAAATAGGTTTTGTAGGACGGTTTATAACACCAAGCCTTCGAACATAAAGAGATAAATAGAATAATGACGTCACAGTATCTCAATAGGTTTTGTAAGAAGGTTTATGACATCAAACAATCGATCATAAAAAGATATATATAATAACGACGTCACAATATTTAAATATATTTTGTAAGACGGTTTATAACACCAAGCCTTCGATCATAAAGAGATAAATATAATAATGACGTGACAGTATCTAAATAGGCTTTGTTAGACGGTGTTTAACACCAAGGCTTAAATCATAAAGAGATAAATAGAAAACTGATATCACATTATCTAAATAGGTTTTGTAAGACGGTTTATAACACCAAGCCTTCGATCATAAAGAGATAAATAGAATAATGACGTCACATTATCTAAATAGGTTTTTGAAAGACACTTTATAACACCAGGCCTTCGATCATAAAGAGATAAATAGAATAATGACGACACGGTATCTAAATAGATTTTGTAAGACGGTTTATAACACCAAGCCTTAAATCATAAAGAGATAAATAGAAAAATGACGTCACAGTATCTAAATAGATTTTTTAAGATGGCTTATAACACCAAACCTTCGATCATAAAGAGAAAAATAGAATAATACCGTCACATTATCTAACTAGAATTTTGCAGTATAGTACAGATTCCACGACACGGCATCTGAATTTATCTAATTTAAGTTTCTAACTATGGCGTGACGGACAGACGGACGACGATATGGATGGACTGACAAAGGGTGAAACTGTTTGCTCTACATTGTTCTAAAGAATAGTTTAGAACTAGTATAAGACGTTAAGGTATTTTTAAAAATCACAGTTTGGGCATGCATTCTCAATTTTGTCGTGACGCCAGACATGAATGTTGATTGTTTCTTTTACAGAAAACGCCATACATTGATATCGATGAATCTAATTTCCAGCACAAAAATATTATTTCAGTACAAGCTGGGTGTGAATATATCCCAATGCAGATAGCTCTTTTCTTTTCCGCATTCACACTGCTATATCTCGCTGCACTCGGATAACTTTGACAATATGACAGACGATTATTTCGTTGTAAATCACTTTCCGATAAAACACTAGCTAATGCACTTAATGTGTCAAGAAGGGCGGCAAAATTGCATGGACTTAATTAAAGTGAACGATTGTTTGGTTCGACACCTATTGAATACCTGGGTTGCAGGTTGTAAAAACTCGACATACAATCAACGGGGTATGGATGCGTTATTCTTGTAAATAGTTTTGTTGGTTTATTACGATGATGAATCATGAAAGAGAAGCGATTAAGTGATTAAGCCATGATTCATAGTAGGACCACTGAGAGTATTGGTTGCGTACACTCGAATGAATCATACAATCCGTATGCTAGTGGCGATGACAATGATGACGTTGATAATATTAATGAGGATGCTTCTGCTGATGCTTCTTCCAATGATGGTGGTGACATTATTATTGCTTTTATCGTTATTATTTTGTTGATGATAATAAAATTATTTGACACAATGACTCTTACTATTAATATTGTTGTTATTATTATAACTTGTAACGCCTGGACATAGTGAATCAGCTACACTTTTTTAGGTCATAGCTCGGTAAAAAAAAAGTTCAGTCAAAACATCTACATGGCTTTAAGTTTATGCCAAATCAGTCTCGTGTTACTGAGCAAGTCTTATCTCAGTTATTGCAGCGAGAAGATATCTGGCCAAGAGTGCGTACACATCGATTCATACAAAATGTTATTTGGATAGAGCAAGTATATACAATGAATCGACGTTTCTCAATTTGTATCGTTCACTATAAGGTATGGAAAACGTAATAAGTACATATCGGATTGAGAATGATACGAGATCTTGATGAAACAGCGCTTGCACTGTGAAATAAAGAAACTTTATCAGACTGGCCATTCCTTGATATTGACGTTCTAACTGTACCAGACTGGCCATTCCTTATTATTGAGGTTTTAACTTTATCAGACTGGCTATTCCTTGATATTGACGTTCTAACTTTATCAGACTGGCTATTCCTTGATATTGACGTTCTAACTATACCAGACTGGCCATTCCTTGATATTGAGGTTTTAACTTTATCAGACTGACTATACCTTGATATTGACATTCTAACTTTATCAGACTGGCTATTTCTTGATATTGACGTTCTAACTTTATCAGACTGGTCATTCCTTGATATTGACGTTCTAACTATACCAGACTGACTATTTCTTGATATTGACGTTCTAACTTTATCAGACTGGTCATTCCTTGATATTGACGCTCTAACTTTATCAGACTGGCTATTCCTTGATATTAACGTTCTAACTTTATCAGACTGGCTATTCCTTGATATTGACGTTCTAACTTTATCAGACTGGTCATTCCTTGATATTGACGTTCTAACTATACCAGACTGGCTATTCCTTGATATTGACGTTCTAACTTTATCAGACTGGTCATTCCTTGATATTGACGTTCTAACTATACCAGACTGGCCATTCCTTGATATTGACGTTCTAACTGTACCAGACTGGCTATTCCTTGATATTGACGTTCTAACTTTATCAGACTGGTCATTCCTTGATATTGACGTTCTAACTGTACCAGACTGGTCATTCCTTGATATTGACGTTCTAAATGTACCAGACTGGCTATTCCTTGATATTGACGTTCTAACTTTATCAGACTGGCCAATCGTTGATATTGTCAATCGTTTATTTGTTATTGTTGGTGGTGTCACAAATTACTAACCTCAGACTCTATGACTGAGCCTTCAATACAAACTTCACCTCTGCATGGACTTGATCCAAACAATGTCAAGTGTCGAGTTGTCTTTTTTTACTGAAGCTATGGAACACAAACAATCATTGACGTGTTACAGGACTAGTGGTACTATCATTTCCAAGTTGTTACAGGACTCACGGTACTATCACTGACGTGTTACATATCTCAGGGTAGTAATTCAGCTCCCGTCGAAATTCCGTGCAAACAACATGCTATTAAAAATTCAATAAATTTCTGAATTCGAATGATCAAATTTATATTTATCAATAGACATATGGTTGATGACAGACTCTGTATAGAAAAGCCATGAGCCACAACATAATTTGGATGTACACGTGTTTCAAACACGTTTTCCATTCAGCCCATATAGTCGGTTGTTAGGCAAGCTCTCAAAAGATATTTTGTGTTACTATAATCTTACTTTCATTATGTATCTTTCCTGTGCAGTCTAACCCATATATACTATATTTGTATTTTCACCCATTTCTAGACTGGTTCCCATTCTTTCATAAAATTAGCGCCTTGAATGCTGCTCTAAAGCTAAAGACTACATAATTGTACATTTTGAAGGAAATATGTTTTATAGCATTTTTAGTGTTTCTCTAGGCGTTGTACACTATGTGCGCTGAGTTTTTAAGCTGCATACTATCCGCAATAGGTAATTAAATTTTGTGCAATGGAAATGTTCTTTAAATATATACACATATACGGATCCGGATAATCTCTACTTTTATAGATAATAATGTTTTATTTATACATGTACATTCTGAGATATTTATGACCCGGTTATGTTGTTAAAAAAGAAATTCTCTCTGTCTCCATCTTGCATCCTTCACTCTATCCATCTATCTGTCTGTCTGTCCGTCCATCCATCCAAATATCTTCCAAGGAAACTCCCTATCTATATACCTGTATACCTACCTAGTTATGTATCGTAATAGGCTCAGTGAATCCCTGTTCAGCTATATCGAGAAACATATTTTCACCCAATGTTTTAAGTAAAATCAAATTTCAGTGACCTAAGACATATCTTATATAGACATGAAAAACAATTTGTACAACATTCTTGCCCAAAATGCCAGACTTCATGCTTAGTATTGCTAAAGATCTATACTTGGATATTGCTTGCCTCGCGGACGAGATGTGTGATCTAGGTCATTTGACTTTGTCATTAGTGCTAATAGGAAAGATTGTTTGGGGAATTGGTAAGAGAAACATTACCCCACATTTAAATATTGAGTTTTCCAACACAATCTCTTGCATTGTTGCACAGCTAGCATGATGTAAAGGTCAGGATACATTATTTTTCAAGCATTAATTCATCCGCGAAGTAAACATACACTAGTCTAACACCACGTGATGTATAGTTTTGCCTTTTGTGGCGCTGTTACGTATTATTTGATAAACAATGTTACGTTTGAATGAAACACAAAAGCAAGGGTAGATTATTCAGAAATGCTTTTTAATCGATAATCTCACTCAGTTTGGAGTGCATGATATTAACAAGTCTGTTTCTCTGATAAACAGGTAATTCCCTGAAAGAACATTGATATCCCTAACAAGCGTGAATTACATTTCCTCCTGTAAAATATAATTTGCTAGTTACATTTTCTTCGGTTATGTTTTAGACAAATAGTATATAAATGTAAGTATTAATGCCTTTATAATTATCCAATGTCAGAAAAATGTACAAATTGTATTCCGAAGTTGACCATTAGGCACAGAGAAAATTAATTACATTTTATTTTTTTCTTCTGTATTTTTCAGATAATATCCAGATTGGGTGCAAAGAGTTACGGGCGAAACGTTATATTTCTGATGGATACTGTACTTCTATTAAACCAATCAGGGAGGTTGTTTGTGCCGGACAGTGTTATCCCATTAAGGAACAAAATCTGCCATGGTGGACAGAATTTACAAAATACTGGTCCAAAAATAAACTTAAGGAATGGCGATGCGAGGAGGCAGTGACTCGACGTAAGAACGTGCAATTAATTTGTGGGAACGGAGAGGTGCGAACTTATAAGAAAATAAAAGTAGTTAAGTCTTGTAGGTGTAAATTCTATGCTGCTGAACATAATAAGTCTCACAGAAGAGACGGAAAAAGTGGCAACAAATCAAGAACAAGAACGAGACGGAAGGGTAGAAAAGGCCGATCACGAAAAGACAGGATAGGTTTAAGCCAAAATACTAGTTCTGACACTACTCAGCAGAGTTAAAGAATATATACATTGAAATACTTGAGTGAAACATGTTTCTAGATCAATAGAGACAAAAAGCCAGAAAAGCAGGCGCTGGCCCTGGAATCAATTGTGGAAAAACATCTACAAATTCACTATGTGAAATGTACCCTTCCAACCAGTAGCCAGTGAAACTTTTTTGTGTATCGATGGCGTGCTTCAGGGGTCAACCGTTACCCCTGTTCTGTTCGTTTAGATGTGTGATATCTCTGTGTTTCATCGGAGAAAAAACTTGGAAGACCAGTAGCAGCAGGGAATGCAGTTTATTATTGTAGATGTTACAATACTTACATAAAATGTTATTTGTTTGTGATAGGCTGTACTTTATTATATTGTATATTTGTAAAAATGTATAAATGTACATACATCTTAGAAAAGGTTGTGCAGGTTCAATATAATTCACCGTAAACTTGCTACTCTTACTGTAATACATACATTCCAAATTTAACATCAATGAATACAGATGATACAGACATGTGCACTAAACAATTTTATTTGCATTGCATAAAATTTCTTGCATGATGCTTAGCTGCTAGTGATTGATAAAAATGAGGAAAATATAGAGAAAAACTTTTTCTTGGTTAAATTTATTTCAGCGAAATAACTGAAACTTTTCGTCAAAATATTGACATTTAGGTATGTCAATGTACATTTTAGCATTTGCGTATCAACATCTGTTCACAATCAGTCACACTGTAATGCTAAATAGGCATGAACTTATGGTACATTAAATTTATTACATTATCAGTAACAAAGTAATTTTGTCCAGTCTGTGAATACATTCTATTATTTGTGACGAAATTTATTATTAATAAATGTAAGCAATCAGTCATCCCCATCCAATATATATATATATATATATATATATATATATATATATATATATATATATATATATATATATATATATATATATATAATGAAAATGAAAATGAAAATAATTTCTTCAAAGTAAATCTTTAACGCATTATTAGATAGTAAGTGGTGATGCATGTTAAAGCTACCCAAAAGTAATTTGCTAAGGCTTTTATGGAGTTAATTCGTGTATCCATATGTTTATGGTATCGTCATAGAAATTAAACCAAAAACAATGACTTGAATTGAAAACTTGTTGACACAAAATTACAATTCATTCTAGTGACATAATAATGTCAGTGATGAATCTCTTCATCTTTGTCTGTCAAACTTTGGGTTGGGAAAAACACCGAATATTGACTCATAAATAATACTTGATAGGTCGCCATAAAAAAAAACAAAACAATGAACACGTTATGGGTGTACAATACATTATCGCATGCTTCCATTCAGGCAAGGTATTACCTTATTTTCATGTATCAAAGGTAGCCATATAACATTGTGACCAAATATGTTATAGATGATTTCGGCAGAATAAAGAAGAATATCAGACATTGCTTTGAACTGTCACTTGTCTGTAACTAATGTACAGTTTAATTTCTGTATATAAATCTAGCGCGTGGAATTTGAAAAAATATAAATGTTTATAGATCACTGAACTGGATAGACGTATTTTTTCCATCCCAACATGGCCTTAGTGTTTTTGTGTGCTGCAGACGGACATATTGATTCATTTTGAATTCATAATCAAATGTGTTCGGATTTTTATGGTTGAATCAAAATGCGGTTTAGCTTACATTCCAATTATATTGTACATCCTATCTGAAGGCTTTATAGCTGTGAAGAAAGTTCAAATGCAAAATATTTTACATCTACACGTTAGTTTTGAGAATTTAAGCAAGACTAGATTCTAGACCTTTTGACTTTAAAGAGTAAATAATAGGGACACTGCAATTCGGGTTATTCAAATGTTTTTAAAAATATCATGGAGGTGTAAAGACTGACTTCAGACGTTGACATTTGTATCCGGAATTCACATTGCTAATATATCATTTATAAATAAAGAACATTATAAACTGTCTCATCATTTTCCCCGTAGATTATATTATTTGTAAATGTGATCTCATATGATCATATCTCTGTGTTTCGTTTCTGAAATTTGAAACTTTTCTGGTAACCATAACATAATTCCCATGAGCAAGGCATATCAGCAAACATTATTATTGTTTGTATCTTTTGTATTATGTTTTGTTCAGTTAGGATTGACATGCGATTTAATTTTTGATCGGTATACAAACATTTTTTGTTTATCTCTTTTTAGACACATACACCGTATCTACTGCAATATAAATCAGATTCATTGCCATACTGCCAGATCTAGGTCCATGCAGTTTGTTAGGATTAATAAGTTCACTATAGACCTTAAGCTGTTGAGACATTAGGTAATGGCAGATTATGGTCTATTGTTGTTTGCAAAGGAAAACGATTTATATGTGATTACAAACATGGCACATTTAGAATACTGTTAAAACAATGAAATTAACTTTTTTACGAGAACATTTCAATCGTAATTGTACAGTTTCAGCATCTGCGACATATAGACGAATATGACAATATATAAATATCCAATATTGTAACATATATAACTGAGTTTTCTTTTCTTTCTCCTATTCTCTCATAAAGTTACCTATATGTTATATAGTTCATTACATTCTTGCATAGGTATTGTAAATTAAATGAAGAAATATAACCATTACTCAAAAATCTATTGCAAACTGCCGTCTCCGATTAGTTATTTGGAACATTGGCGATGCGAAACCTATTGATCTTGAACTTTATTACCTGTGCGAAAATTTGCGATAATTGCACATTATCCAATGACAGAGAAATAATATAGATTTTAAAATGCAAGCAGATTCTTCAGAAAGACCTGGTCATGCGAAAGCTTCATGACTTGTTATCAATAATCCAGACGATTAATCTATTATATCATAGCCCAATATCAACAACCTAGATGATAATCAGATGCCGCATAGCTCGATATCATCAACCAAGACGATTAATCGCGTAAAAATGAACTATTATTTATTTATTAATTATCTGTATCTATTGCTCTTTAATGTAATCGTCCATATATATATATATATATATATATATATATATATATATATATATATATATATATATATATATATATATATATATATATATATATGTGTGTGTGTGTGTGTGTGTGTGTGTTTGTGTGTAACCGATTTGTACGCATAGCTTAAGAGTCATGAATAATGAAATAATGATATCGGTATGGAATATTGTATTTATATTTAACAAGGAAAGGCCGTATCTATTGCATGCAAAACTAAGTAACCAAGTAATTCGTTGTGGAACTTTTGCATAACAAAGACTGGTTTACCATTGATAAATAGTTTCTTATAAATGTATTCCCCTTACCTTTTATTGAGTACTGTGTCATTCTTCAGAACGTCCACTGTTATTCAATATTCACTATTGTTGTCAGATGCTATCCTGCACAATTTCCTATTTACTAAATCTACCCAAACACACTTTGTTATTGCCTAGACGGCAAACCCAACTGATAGTAGAAAAGAAAGAGTGTTTTGTGACATAACCAGGAAAGACTTGACAAGATATGTATTTAACTGCCTTGATTCATTTTCATTCAGGAAGGTCATTTCCACAATAAGCATGTGAATATTTGAATAAATATTCTTTCATCATTATTTTAACTACACTTCTTATCATTGTTGTGGTGTTATTGTCATTTCAGCTCCATTTAGTACAGTTATCAATATTGTACGTAAACCAATGTGCACTTCCATGGCTACCTTGTAAACATTTGTACTAACATGTAAATAAATACACAGATAAATAAAGCCAATCTTCATAAATCTACTTTTCTTTGACATTGTTTATTGTAAAACCCTTTTCTATATGGGAATCTAAGTCACATTGCATTGATGTAACAAGTTTATTTTGTCTGAACTTCCTAGATGGAATTTCTTTACGTCCAAAAAACAATGCCTCTTGCACATGCACAAAGAATTGGTAGTACAATTCTTACAAATTAGTGTCCTTATAATGAAGACTATAAATAGAGACGTGTTTGAATATTGCATCAAATGGTTTATGCAAGATGTTTTTTTCTCTTTACAAGAATTACAATTTATTTAATGAGTAGTATGGAATAGCTGTTACTAATATCTAACAACTGCATTTATAGTATGAAAAACGGGAAGAAAAAAATAGTTGAACAACTATTTCCGAAAAGTCATCTGAAGAAAATGAGAATATATAGGACAGGCCATGTTCCTTATCAACAATCGATATAATTCAGCTATGTCTGATACATAACGCAGTTGAGGATAAGATCTGTGGGAAAATGCAGTGGAATCAAAACGATATAAAGTTGTAATAAATGCGATGACAAATAAAGTGTTATGACGGATATGATACCACACTTATCCGAAGATGTTTGTACACAGTATTTATCAGGCATAAAATAAATTACGTAACAAGAATTTTGACAACGAAATGTGAGCCCATTTTCAAAGCAAAGATTGTTCTGAATCTTCTCTTTTCACATTAATACGGAATCGTTTTAAAATTTAAAATTTATCTTTTAATCAGTTTTGCTGTGAGATAACATGAAACTATACATGACTAAATAATCACATAAACGTACAACCACACATATTTGTAGAGGTAGTAATGAGTTGTTAAGAAATGAATTTGAATGTTGATTTAGTATTATTTATCAAGTAAAAAATATGCAGTGAAGCGTTAAATTATGGGTAATAATGACAAAGTATTGAAACAAGGTATCTCCTCAGCACGTTTTTTGATTCCAGATAAAACATTAACAGACAAAAAAACAAGACAAATAAAAAACTTTGTTATCAAAACAGAGCTTGAAAAACAAAACAAAACCTTTAACCAAAGTCAGTGAAATGAACAAATGGTCATTTTGATGATAAAGCTGTAGTACTCATCGAAATGCATCTTTTCAAGAAGTGCCATGTATACAAAGCATGTGCTAAACGCAACGGTCTAACATAAAATGTATAATTAATGTACATGTATATGAAGTTAACACACACACACACACACATACATATATATATATATATATATATATATATATATATATATATATATATATATATATATATATATATATATATATATATATATATATATATATATATATAAAGAATACAAATCACATGGCGAATAACAACCCTCTCAAGCGTACTGGATCCACCAAGGGATCACGTTTGTCAGGGATTAATTAAAATAGATGCAATAAACTGACGACGAACAGTACGAAACTAGTAACTAACTAGCCTAAGCGCTTTCGACTCTTAATGAGTCTTTTTCAAAGGCAAATACAAAACATAGTTACGACAAACAAATAAACACAAAAACGTTGTGTTTGTAAACCTCTACATTTCTATCTTCACATGTGCTAAAACTATAAATACAACCAGCTTGTATAGACTAGTTGCGGAAACTGAAAACGTTGTATAATTCCCTAAAAGTCTACAAGCCAAAGCGACATCTATTTTTACTTTGTGTACATATGTAACGCAGATTATATCCCGGATATTTGATTCTATACCGGTTATTCTTATAGTAAAAATTGAAGGATAATAAGGAGATTTAGAAAATGTTAAATTCTACTAGTGCATAGTTTTCATTTTCTAGTCTTCTTGGTTTAGACCGCT
This sequence comes from Potamilus streckersoni, assembly GCA_016746295.1. Taxonomy (NCBI): domain Eukaryota; kingdom Metazoa; phylum Mollusca; class Bivalvia; order Unionida; family Unionidae; genus Potamilus; species Potamilus streckersoni. The sequence continues at coordinate 2,021,497 of JAEAOA010000363.1, read as the reverse complement.
TGGTTTCAATGTTCTAAGGCGGCGTATCCTGTATGATTCCTTTTCCTTCCTGGTTTCGGAACTCCAGCTGTGGTTGTTAGCAATAGCGATAAGTATTATATCACTGAAAGTGTGGCCAGGGGAGGAGAAGTGTTCTGCAACCGGGCTTCTGTACAGCTATTTTGTCATCCAATCAGATCTATGAAGGTTTATCCTTATGTGTAGCTTTTCAGTTTCTCCCACGTACTGAAGGCCACAGATCTTACATGTGATGAGATAAATCACATTCTCTGTTTTGCACGTTTTCTTTGGACCATGTATGTTTAGTTTTTCTTTAGTCACTGTGCTAGTGAATGTCTTGGTCTCTATCATATGTTGACAGGTTTTGCATCTTTTATCGCCACAGGATCCAGATTGACTAGTTTGGTTTTGACTAGCGATTGTTGTTAGCTTGGCCCTGACTAGGATGTCCTTTAGGTTTTTTGGTCTCCGGTAAGCTACTACAGGTTTGTTCGGAAGTATTAGGTTTAGTATGTCTGACGATTGCACGGTTGGCCAGTGGTTTGCGATGATTTTACCTACTTTGGGATTGTCTGGGTGATAGGTCAGAATAAATGGTATCCTATCAACCTTTTCTTTCTGTCCATATCTGAGTAGGTCATCACGGTTTGTTTGTTTGGCCCTTTGGATTGCCTCCGCAATCAGGTCTTTGTCGTAGCCTCGGTAAATTAAATGTTTAGCCAGCTCTTCAGACCTTTCTAGGAATCTTTCATCGTCGGAGCAAATTCTGCGTATCCTCAGTGCCTGACTATATGGAATGTTCTTAATGCAGTGTTTTGGATGACAGCTGGTTGGGAGAAGATACTGGTGTTTGTCGGTTGGTTTCGAGTAGATGTCTGTGTGTAATTTGTTTTCCACCAGTCTGGTTGTTGTGTCCAGGAAAACATGGTTTGAGTTGGAAATTTCTGCCGTGAATTTTATTGAAGGATGGAAGTTGTTTGCCTTTGATATGAAGTCATCCAGACTTTCTCTTCCATACTGCCACTTCATTTCTATATCATCGATAAAGCGTACCCACTGGTGTGGTGTACGCTCAACCGATGCTAAGAGCTTTCCCTCAAGTTTTCCCATGAAAATGTTAGCATACGAAGGGGCCATATGATAGAGACCAAGACATTCACTAGCACAGTGACTAAAGAAAAACTAAACATACATGGTCCAAAGAAAACGTGCAAAACAGAGAATGTGATTTATCTCATCACATGTAAGATCTGTGGCCTTCAGTACGTGGGAGAAACTGAAAAGCTACACATAAGGATAAACCTTCATAGATCTGATTGGATGACAAAAAAGCTGTACAGAAGCCCGGTTGCAGAACACTTCTCCTCCCCTGGCCACACTTTCAGTGATATAATACTTATCGCTATTGCTAACAACCACAGCTGGAGTTCCGAAACCAGGAAGGAAAAGGAATCATACTGTATACGCCGCCTTAGAACATTGAAACCAAGCGGTCTAAACCAAGAAGACTAGAAAATGAAAACTATGCACTAGTAGAATTTAACATTTTCTAAATCTTCTTATTATCCTTCAATTTTTACTATAAGAATAACCGGTATAGAATCAAATATCCGGGATATAATCTGCGTTACATATGTACACAAAGTAAAAATAGATGTCGCTTTGGCTTGTAGACTTTAGGGAATTATACAACGTTTTCAGTTTCCGCAACTAGTCTATACAAGCTGGTTGTATTTATAGTTTGAGCACATGTGAAGATAGAAATGTAGAGGTTTACAAACACAACGTTTTTGTGTTTATTTGTTTGTCGTAACTATGTTTTGTATTTGCCTTTGAAAAAGACTCATTAAGAGTCGAAAGCGCTTAGGCTAGTTAGTTACTAGTTTCGTACTGTTCGTCGTCAGTTTATTGCATCTATATATATATATATATATATATATATATATATATATATATATATATATATATATGCAGTGGGGCTTTATATATGATATGCAGTGGGCTTGTATATATGAAAATATCAGTTAGGCTGTTTGTATAATATGCAGTGAGGATGTATATACGATATGCAGTAGGGTTGTATATACTATATGCAGTGAGGCTGTATGTATGATATGCAGTGAGGATGTATATACGATATGCAGTAGGGTTGTATATACTATACGCAGTGAGGCTGTATGTATGATATGCAATGAGGATGTATATACGATATGCAGTGGGGTTGTATATACAATATGCAGTGAGGATATATGTATGGTATGCAGTGAGGATATATATACGATATGCAGTGAGGATTTTTATACGATATGCAGTGGGGTTGTATATATTATATGCAGTGAGGATATCTACGAAATGCAGTGTGGTTGTATATACTATATGCAGTGAGGCTGTATGTATGATATGCAGTGAGGATGTATATACGATATGCAGTGGGGTTGTATAAACGATATACAGTGAGGCTGTTTGTATGATATGCAGTGAGGATGTATATACGATATGCAGTGGGGTTGTATATATGAAAATATTCAGTGAGGCTGCATATAAGGATATGCAGTGTGACTGGATACAAGAAAATATGATTTTATTTGTGAGTTCGTCGCCGTCAATGATAGTGCTATAATTTTCCTATTTCTAGCCACGAACACAAAAATCTATATATCTTCATATAAAAGATCAGGAAGTGCCAACCTATTGTTATTTAACATTACAGTAAAAAAAGTTTTGATTTTTCCAAACCTGCTTCATGACTACCTTAGCCCTTTCAATCAACAATTTAAACAACTTTTAAGACAAATTTATGTTCTTGCCTATGGCAGACATAAATAATATTGAATTAAGTCTTGATTAATTGTATAATTATTATTTCCCTCTATTCTTCTATTAGTTACATTGCGGTTGAAATTTATTATTTGGTTTAAAATACGTATATTATAGCAGAATTCTTGTGTTTTCAAAGTGTAAATTACGGAAATGTCTCTTTCATTGTAGCTATTTCTTATTTTATTTTGAAAGCGCACCTGTTTTTTTTTTCTTCATATCCTGTGTGATTGTTCATTTGAATTCTGTGTACTTGATTAAAATGTAGCCTGGTTCTTTGGAAGTTTCATGTTAATGTTGCTATGGTTTCGTATTATTAACGATTCACAGCTCAAACGTGTTTACTACACTTCATCTATTTTTCGGAATTACTGAATGAACAGATCCGTATCAACATGTGTATCTTACATGGTATTCGGACGTTTATACAAATTTCTCTACAAGTAAAATATAGTTTTTTTCTTGCGTGTGTTGAAGCAGATAAATTTATATTTGTCATTGAAATCCCTAATTTAATGTCCCTTTTTACTGACAATTACAGCCTTGTTATGTATGACAGGTGTCTAATCTTCACTACATGGAACAACTGGTGGCTTCTTGTCACCCTAAGCCAAAATCTAAATATTAGCTATTCATATGAGCTTTCCAGGGAAAAAAGGATAATAAACACACATTGTGTAAAGGATCCGACGTACATACAATGGCAGCATTGACTCCCGGGAAAATGCTAAGAGGAGTTCGGCTCATTGACTTGTTAGATGGAGTGTTATTATATATGGAACTTTATACTTTCATTCCTGGTAATTATTACACCACTGATGTGATAAAGGCAACCTGAGAAATGTTTACCACTGACTATCAACACACATCTAACATTTTATGATAAATATTAACCGTTGACTTTTTACTTACATCAAGGCGTTATTTAACCTCCGACAATGTAGTTAACTTACTTCATTGCCATGTTCACGAAATGGGCCAACTAATTCAACATTTAGATGACTTTATCGATATTCGTATAGAGGATTTTTGCGCAAGAAACGCCCCTCACATGAGCTTGCAGCGTATCCAGAAAATGATACATCAAACCCTGTTTCGGTTGTCACCGCTGTATAATACACACGCACACGTGTTTGTGTGTTTGTGTGTGTGTGTGTATGTGTGCGTGACAAATTGTGGATAGCTACTAGAAAAATAGCAAATTATAATATCCGTACGGTGTTCTTTCGTCTTCTAGCTTTCTCCCAGATGTATATTCCACTGCACCCCCCCAAAAAAAACCTTCATAAAATAACAACAAAGATACTAATGTGTTTAAATTACAATGTAAGGTGGTGAAAAGAAATGATGATGATGATGATGATGATGATGATGATGATGATGATGATGATGATGATAAATTTACGTCCGTAGTGGATCGTGACACTGAGCAATCTGATTGAAAAGAAACGGACTCGTTATGTAATACACAGGGCACGAATGGACTGTAGTGCAACCTATAAATCAAATTTACAATGGTTTTGCATCTGTAACCTCAAAGTTTTCTTTATGTGTCAACGTTCATTGCCAATTACTATGTGATTTACTTATTTGAAAGCATTTTCTAGAGACTGACCAAAGAGTCCCACTGAAGTCAAATGGTTTTCTAGTTTCTAGGTGACCTTGTTTTTGTGTGGCTTTAGTAATATACATTATTTTCTTACAGGAAACTGACTCGCCAGCATATTGGACGGTACAAATCTTGCACATCAGGCAGTTAATGACGTTTGTAATGACACGTCCTAACCTTTGGTTGATATTATACTTAACTCCTGCTGATGAACTCTTGCAAGTACTAGTTACTTACTGATTAGACAACGTCTACCTTTACACAAGTATGTTCCTGCTTCCGTTCTGTAGTTTACATTCAACTGCGCAAGCACAGGGTGTGTTTTGTTTAAAACTTTTTTGGTCGTCGGTAAGCGACCATAGAGGGTTCTTTGAAGCTCGTCGTTAGATGTACATATGAGTTAATAATTTTAGTGCATGCAGACAATTTGTCCTATGTTTGTAACGTCTGGGTCATATGCATTGCAAATTATTATAAGACTGTTGGTAGTCTTAGTTTTGTATCTGATTAGACTGCTTAAGTCACCTACCAAGTTCTTCCATATAGGCAAATTAATAGCTTACTTGTATATAAGGGTCACCTGTTTATAAATGTGACTACCACATTTTACATATTAAACTACAATTCATGCACATTAATAAAAACATCCGCATTGACACATTGTTTATTATTTTAATTCTGTAATAGGCTATGCGCAAAACTCTATTGATTCATTCTGTGTAATGAATTTTTATACATCAATTTGAAGAACAAGGATGGGTGTTTTTTTTTTTAAATTCTTCTCCAACCCGTATCATCCTAAGTATCTGATAAATTGAATTTCAGTAATAGAAGTCTCGCATGAGCAATTTTGACTTTTTATTTTCTTGGGTTTCATGTCCTTTTCGATACTCTTTCACCAAATTCCGTTGAAATAACCTGGCACATTTTCAGCATTGCGATGAAACTTAACTACTTTAATCAAATGAAAAGTGTTGATAATAAGGATTTAACTTTAACGTGGCAATGCTTCATACAGCCAGCAGAGAGGTATATGGCCATACAGGATCGGTGATAATTCACCCTATATAAAAAGATCAAACCCCTTGGCAACTTGATTGAACTTTCTGATAATATGTTTAATAGGTCAGGTCTATTAAAAGTTTCATAGCGTATTGGGACATAATATGTTTTATATCGTTTATCTTTAAACTTTCTTTTTCTATTTTCATTTCACGTTTCAGATCATTCGTTTTACCTTTCATCCCGACAGTATTGTATGTAATATCAATGATCATACATATTACACAAAGCAGACAAGAAGGAATTCAACTTCATTTTTGCATGTCTCCGTTGATATATGTTTTATCTAATTGTCTGTCTGTCGGTCTACCCGTTAATTTGACTTTACATTTGTTTGTAATTAGTCTTTGCTGTGCCTTTGTATCTGTCTTATTGTTCTAGTCACAAGCTCAACTAACGTGGGTACACGAGAAAGCTTGCCAGTAACTTTTTGAAGGTCGGTGGTTCTTCTGGTTTTTTTCTTCTTCAGGGTTTTCCTCTACCCGTTATACTAGCCGCCATGTATAGCCTATATTGTACAATAACAACAATACAAATATTCTTATTTGTGTTCTAATGATTATTTAATTTCAAGAAGATAAATGCTCTGCATTCAAATTGGAAAAGAGCATTTACCTAACCAAGCATATTTTAAAGCTTTTTATTGGCCATTAGTGATTCTCAAATTAGGACGCATGATAGTTTGCACTTGAACTCATCTTAGAAACATGCCTGAAGCAAACATTTTATGTTACTTCTATTACTTCTGACTGCAATTCGTGTGTTATTTAACTCACAAGAATTATTAGACGCAAGCAGCGCATGGTTTACAATGGACTCAGCAATCTTACTGGCATGTATATCTCATAACAGACACCTTAATAAATCATTCGCTATTGGAAGGGATATGTTCTTCGACCCAATTTAATGTGCTTTTTGTGGATGAATAGGATCCAGTCCACACATGATATTGGTTTTCGAATTTGCCCTCTCTAGAAGATTTTCAGTCTGTCTCGTTCAACATGACATTCTTATGGGAAACAGCTGTTTATAGTGTTCCTCTCAATATATTAACTTGAAGACTGCGTTACGTGTCTATGCTCGTACAAGAAAGTAACAAGAAAGTAACAAGAAAAAAGAGTAAAACTAACAAACTTTGTAAAATTAAACAAGTTAATTTGTTTCCAGAGAATAAGAAAGTAAGAATGAGAAACAAAACTTACGGTTTATGAATCAAATCCAAAAATGAATCCAAGAATTAATGAACATACGTCATATCAAATAAAAGTTGTAAGTAAATCACAGTTTTAATCCAGATGAAATTCCAAGATGGAAGGTTATGGAATCTTCGATGGTCTTCCAAGTGTTGCCTTGTCAACAGTTACTTGCTGAATCACAAAGAAATAATAATCCAGTTTAGAATTTCTGAATAATTTTCAATAAATGTCTTTGTCCGAGAATGTTGATGAGCACTAGTATTTCATGGAAAATAAATTACTAATTCCAACAATAGAAAATTCAACCCAAACTGGTCACAAAAAACAGTTTTGAGCTACAAAGGTTTGAAATTGAAACATAACACTCTAGATTCTTATTATAACATGAGTATTAAACCTATCTGAAACGCAAAACAGATTCCCAGATGGGATCACGTGATAACCTCTCAACCGAACAACGTAGAAATATTATATTCCTAAAATCACGTACTCTAGTATATTTTTAACTAGAATCGATGCTTTTTATTCTAAGAAAATAAAAGAAGTTGTTTACATAGAACTGCCTTACTGGTCATAAGTGAAGGACAGTAAAAGATACAATGTTTCAACTAATGGCTGTTTATCAGGTCAGCAGAACTGAATTGAATTTCTGAAAAAGAGAAATGTAATCCTGACTTACTAGGCTAAACGTGGGGCTGGGGGTGTTTCACGGACGAAATTCAATGTTTAAGTCATTCCCTTGCGATATTAGGCTATCTAAATTTTTCTGCCGAAAAGAAAGTCTGATGAATCCGAGGAAGTTGAAAAGTAACTTCTCGTTAAATAAATTGTGCAAGGACAAGGTCCGGAAACGTTGAGGGACACGGAAAAAGAAATTCTGCTTTATAGAAAAGGGAGGGACTCTCGGAAAAGCACAAAATAATGTCTCAACTGCCTACAATGCATCAATTGATGTACGTTTGTAATTATTTGTTGATTTCATTCTTTATAAATTCATACATAAAATTTTCTGTGAGTTCTTAAGCTATATGGTTTGCATACATTTGTTTCGAATGTTTTATAACTTGCATATATGACTTTAACTGAATTAATGTGAAGTTGTTCGAATTACCTCATCCTGATGTAATATAAATTATGTATTGTATAACGTTTTATTCCTTACATGATATGTATCATGTGTTTTAAGAATTGATTTCACTAGGTAAATATTCAATAAATCGCTAGTTAACAATGTAGCTAAGACAAAATGTGAAATCCATTAATTAATTTGTGTAATTAAATTGCGAATTCTATTAAGCCCGAGAAACGACGTGTATCAGCCGACATCATTTAGCTTGTAACGTAGGCCGATGGTGGGACGTAACAGTTGTCAAGGAGGTCTAGATATGTCCTGGTCCCAGTTAGGGATGCAAGTAGCCGCTAGAGACAGTAAATTTATGCTAATAGGATTGTGTATCTGCATTTGGTTGTGAATTGACCATAATTGGTTGAATTACGATAAGACAATATCAAACGAAGGTTGGAATATGGTTCGGTGCCATACAATAAAAACTTTACACGTATTTAGGTTACGTTTACTTATTTGAATGAAATATTAGCTTCACACGTGTTCCAGAGAGAGAGAGAGAGAGAGAGAGAGAGAGAGAGAGAGAGAGAGAGAGAGAGAGAGAGAGAGAGAGAGAGAGAGAGAGAGAGAGAGAGAGATGCATTGTTGCAAAACGGCAAATCATTTGTTTCACACTATTTAAAGTATTTTATTATCAGAATCCTTGCAATATGAATGTGTTCCTATAATTTAGCTATGAAGTACCTATATGACTAATTCATTGCAATCCCTTAAGGTCAACGATGAGATTGTTAAAGCAGTCCAGATATTCTTTATAATGGTAAGTATGATATTTATTTGGTCTCTGTATTCACATTTCCATGATATATTTGTGGGATGCATTTAGTTAATACTCAAATACCATTTAGTTGAAATCAATGGTACTTTTCCAATCTCACAACATATTATTAGTCAATCTTTTTTCTACGCGTTTCTGTGACCAGTGCTTTTCCTTTCCGTCTAATAATAGTATAATGTTATATGTACAACTTTCAATAATGATCTAATTGGCTTGTATCGATGTTTGAAAAAATGTTTTACGTCATGCCTCAAACGGACAGATACAGAATGGTTTTCGTTATTCCTCATATGGACAGATACAGAATGATTTTTGTCATTCCTCATATGGACAGACACAGAATGATTTTCGTCATTCCTCATATGGACAGATACAGAATGGTTTTCGTTATTCCTCATATGGATAGATACAGAATGATTTTCGTAATTCCTCATATGGACAGACACAGAATGATTTTCGTCATTCCTCATATGGACAGATACAGAATGGTTTTCGTCATTCCTCATATGGACAGATACAGAATGGTTTTCGTCATTCCTCATATGGACAGATACAGAAAGGTGTTAGGCATTCCTCATATGGACAGATACAGAATGGTTTTCGTCATTCCTCATATGGACAGATACAGAATGGTTTTCGTCATTCCTCATATGGACAGATACAGAATGGTTTTCGTTATTTCTCATATGGACAGATACAGAATGGTTCTCATCATTCCTCATATGGAGAGATACAGAATGATTTTCGTCATTACTCATATGTACTGATACAGAATGGTTTTCGTCATTCCTTATATGGACAGATACAGAATGGTTTTCGTCATTCCTCATATGTACTGATACATAATAATTCTCGTCATTCCTCATATGGACTGACACAGAATGGTTTTCGTCATTCCTCATATGGACAGATACAGAATGTTTTTTGTCACACCTCGTATGGACAGATACAGAATGGTTTTCTTCACACCTCATATGGACAGATATATAATCATTATCTGCATGCTAAATATGGACACAGACCTCAAATGGACATATATAGAATAACTTTCGTCATCCCTCATATATATATATATATATATATATATATATATATATATATATATATATATATATATATATATATATATATATGTATATATATATATATATATATATATATATATATATATATATATATATATATATATATATATATATATATATATAATGGTTTTCATCATATCTCATATTTACAGATAGAGAATAGTTTTCTTTATGTTTCGTATGGATAGATACAAAATTGAAATTGTCTTCCTCGTTCCTCATATGGACATATACAAAATGGTTTTCGTTATTTCTCATATGGACATATATAGAATAGTGCGATTGGCAATTTGGCAGTTTGCAATATTTGACTATCTTCAGCACCTTTTCACGCACATAAGCTTTATTATTACGTATTTTCTGAAGAATTCTTTTCAAATATGACCTTTTTTAATGTCATTTTAATTTTTATCAAACACAAAATATTGGAACATTATTGCTTAATGACGTTGTTTATATACAGTTGGTGATTCAAGCGACGAATAAGTGTCGATGATGTGAAACTAAAGTACATATAGATGGAATAGACGATTAAATTGCTTGACGAGTTCACTGACACACCTTGGCTTGGAAGAGATCTTTTTATTTGGTATTCGACGGCTGATCGCCCCTCAGAAATGTTTGTACGTATTCATACTTATGATATATATCATTTGAAATAATCTTTGACACCTGTTATGGCCGAAGATATTGCTGTTTGTGACACCGGGTGATCAGAGGTCAAGGAGACAAGTGGCCAATAAGGTATGAACTTTTAACAGAAAATTAAATCCTGTCGATTACAAGAAGGCCCTTCGTAGCTGACACATGTCAAACAGCAATTCATTTGGGCGTCATGAGGAGCATACCATACAATTCTAAGCAAACACGTTTGACTGATAAACCGTCCATCGTATCAATTAATTGCCAGCCTATATAGCTGAATAAAATAAAGCAATACGAACACAGGGAAGATAAATTGGAAAAATGAGAAGTAAAAAATGCTTAATTTGAAAAGGGAGTAACAGGATTGATTTAGATATGTCAGTCATTTCCATCCAGTCTTGCAAGTTCTACAATAGCTCAATTATGGTAGAAACGTTTACATTAACTATCAGTCTATGGCAGGTGTTATAGCGTTAATAAAATGAACAACATCAATGAAATGAAGAAAAACATTGTTTAATCTATAATTGGTTCATAGACAATTATCAAATCCAGAAACAAATAAATATATTGAAAACATTTCTGCATGAGAAGTAGATTTCAAGTGAAGCAAGCCGTTTTACGGAATACCGTTGAATAGTCAAAATTTAGGATGACTTTCAGACTAAAGTATAGCTAGGTAAAAAGGTGTGTAAAAAAACTATATTTAAATTAGGTTGTGAATTGGTCACTAAAGGACTCGTCGGATAACGTGTATTTAAGAAGGTATTCCGAAGTACGTTTTACTACAGCCTTTATCATGTTTTTTTTCATTCAAATTATGTGTTTAAAAATAATGTTGCTTCTGGTTTATATCAGGCACAGCAACCGTATGTTTGTTATTTCAGGTTTTACTTTTCGTTAATATAATTCAACATATCTCAGAAATATTTTTGAAATATCTGGATATAAGAAATAAATACAATGTTGAAAGAACATCTCACCTGGGCCAAAATCTTACCGAATCACACATAAAATGCAACCGCAGTGAGTAGTGTTACAAACGTGTATGTTGTGAACAATTTCGTCTGATGATCCCAGACACGCGTTCGTTTATTTCACCTCAATATCTGTTTACTGCAGTAACAGATCTTTATATAAACAATTACAGCAGTCGTCATCTACTCTCTCATTCGATGGCCCGCATCCTCGAAACATTAACAAGAAATTAACGTCATGAAGATAAACACCTAATATACTTGATTCAAGCAATATGTATTGAATAGCAAAATAAGTTTAAGGTACATAAATCTATTGCTGATACTTCTGCTCCACCAGTACTGAACAGGAAACAACGATATATTTTAGAACATCCTTTTTAGAAATAATTTGATATGATCTTTTAATCTAACTGGCAGGTATAAAAAAAAAAACAATTAAAAATGATGAATATATTCAAAATATGGAAAGAAAACATTGACTCAACGTTAATCGATTTAGAATGATAATATCAGGTTTTAAGTACATATCATGCAAAAAAGTTTTAAAAGTGGTGTAATTGTTTATGGCATTAAAAGTTTGATGACATCTTCAATTTGTACGTTAATAAAATCTTATATGAATAGTTGATATGAAATAATATCTAAGTGGCTAAAATTATTCTTGTGGAACTTACAAAATATATTCTCATTTGCTTCAAGCGGGAGCAAAAATCTACCCGTAAGTAATAAATATACATGTATATCTATAAAAATGAATGATGCATATCTATGGTACAACTTCTTTTGGTGATGAAGAGAGATACACACACACACACACATATATATATATATATATATATATATATATATATATATATATATATATATATATATATATATATATATATATATATATATAACAATGAATGAAGTGTGTACAGTACAACATTTGAAAACACACTTTCGGACTGTCTAGCATAAACTGTCTTGTCGTTTCCTGTATATCACGCAAACAAATATAATTAAGACACCACTGGTTACTTAAAAGGACTCCATATATCAAATTGCATTCTATTATCTAAAACTTGAGATTTTGTATCATTTTAGCTGTAATAAGCGCGTTTTCTTTATTTATGGTAACATACGATTAAATTTCTTTTAGGAGATTGTTTCTAACCTCAATTATGAGTAGATTCAATTTCGTGGCATATGGATTTGTATAAGGATTGTTTTTCCTGAGCAAAGCATTTGTTGGTTAGACCTATTATGAGGTTGTCTCTTAGGTTAGACCTATAGTGAAGTTGTCTTGTAAGTTAGACTTATTATGTGGTTGCATCTATCATGGTACATACCATATCATCTTGTTGAAAATAGTTCTTATTTGTTATCTCCCAAGTGTTTCATTTACGATGTAGAATGCATGACTCCGCAAAGAACGCTAATTGAATCAGCCTGTACAAGTTCAATTTCATATAATTTCACATTGTGAAAACACGTCAGTATGATTCAATAGGCATATCAAGTTTTCATATATCTACATAGCCATATTAATACAAGTCATGTCAAATCGTCCTATATCTACATAACCATATTAATACAAGGCATATCAAGCCGTCATATATCTATATAACCATATTAATACAAGGCATATCAAGTCGTCATATATCTACATAACCATATTAATAAGGCATATCAAGTCGTCATATATCTACATAACCATATTAATACTCTGCAATGAACAGTTATTTGTTTCTTCTGAAGCATTTTTCCAGTACAATTCAATAAGGATAATATAACTGGAATTAACGCTTAACGTCCCTTTTTATGATTACGGGAGATGTTTTGGATCTCTCTGGTCTATGTTATTATTAGTATCCGTGTTCAGTATCATTGCCATGTAGAATCAACAAGTGTCTGTTATCAGAACGACCACCTGAATACTGAGTTAAGCAAGATCAATGTTACATATATCCAAATAGTTCCAATTCTATTCAAATGCATCCTAATACCAAGTTCTGATAGACCTATCCGTCTTGCTGAAATGGAGATATATTAAAGAACGGGACTCCATTTGTTTAAAAGAACGGGGACTCCATTTGTTTGTTTTTCGGTGTGTGAAACAAATAAACATAAATAAACAAAAATTTCGTGATCATTTACGTTGAAATAATAATTGACGGATGAAAACGTCTTACCTAAATTTTATATGTTGACCGGATTAAAGTATTTGTTCATGTTCTAACATTTTATTGATCAAACGTAGACACTACTGTTTTCCACGACTTCGACGAAGACTTCTTTGTGCTATTTAAATCAATAAATACATACACACACCCATTACAACCATCCAATCATATATCCATTGATCATTATAAATCATAGCATGACAAAAAACTTTATATGATAAAGATAAAATACTTCAGTGCTAAACAAAATTGATACAGTTCTTGATTTTCCACTCATACGCAGAAATGTTATCTTTTGCAGACTTATCCAACGATATAAACAGTCGTTATAACTTCTAGTATTACCGTATACTCTCTTACAAAATGGGTCCAACTGCAACTACGGCAGTTCCTTTCTTATGTTATGGACACCACAGTTTATAAATATGTAAAATGTAGTGATTGGTGTTGATGAAAAACAGTCAAACATTTCAGTAGATGTCCTTTCTGTAATGATGAAAGATTATTTATATATTTTTAATATGTAACAATGAGTTTTAAAACAGTCATCAATGACGCTAATAACATATCTGAGGCTTTCACCTGTAAAGCCTTCAATTTTGAACATTATGATAAGATTTGTTGGCAAATTTATTGACTCAAGATCGGACAGATATTATTGAAAAGTTGCCAGTTTGATACAAAATTGATTTGATGACTCATATGGACCACATTTCCACTTATAAAATGTTAATTTGTTTTGTTACTATCTAGAATCTTAAAATCTAGTCGTCCGTCAGTACATTGAATTCAGTGTTTAATTGCTAGTCGTCCGTCAGTACATTGAATTCAGTGTTTAATTGCTAGTCGTTTGTCAGTACATTGAATTCAGTGTTTAATTGCTAGTCGTCCGTCAGTACATTGAATTCAGTGTTTAGTTGCTAGTCGTCCGTCAGCACATTGAATTCAGTGTTTAATTGCTAGTCGTCCGTCAGTACATTGAATTCAGTGTTTAATTGCTAGTCGTCCGTCAGTACATTGAATTCAGTGTTTAGTTGGAATTGAAGGCCGCCAAGCTAATTCATATGTAATAGTAGTAAAAGCAGGTTACTTTAGAAAAGATGGCGATAACTTACCTTCTTGTGATAATAATTCACAACTTTTGATTACTTAAATTTAATATTCTCTGCTTAAGTGGAAATTGTGATAGATATTTTAAAGTAATGCAAGTCTTACGCAAGTTTAATGCAGTGGACGGAAAACAATGAGTTACAGGTTTTAGTCAATATAGACACAATTGAAGCTAAGAGTAAATATAGGAATCGGTATGAGAAACCTCTGCAAGAGTACCAGAGAAGAAAGTGTACCCAAGCATTAGAGTACTTCACTAGTGTTCCAGTACAGAGGAAACCGGTCTATACTGCTGTTATTAAACAATCAGTAAATAGTGTTCCAGTACTGAGGAAACTGGTCTATACTGCTGTTATTAAACGATCAGTAACAAAGCACAAACAAAATATCATAACAACGAGAAGCATGAACCGAAATAGCACGTACAATTTCCATGCTCATCTGGTATCACAATATGGCTCGTGTCAAACAATGTACAACCGGCTAATAATAAAAAAATATCATTCATATCGTCCTATTAGTATCAGTCATTTTTTGACTTGAGCTGAAAAATTGGGTAAGTTGTTAGATAATGAAAATATGAGAAAACCTCAGACAGCAATATTTATTTGATAGCATTTTATGTATCAAATATATTTTTTAAAAGAACATGTTTTTGCTGTGTTATAGATTATTGTACTATCCTTTACAAATAGCGACATGTTTTGTGTACAAATATGCAACAGTATAAGGGAAAATGTTACGTTTAAGTACTGATATAATACAATGAAATATTTTTTTATCCATAGACGACAACATCCTTACTAGAGTAGAAATAAATGAAGCCATGATTATGTTTGCTTATCTGCGTCTCCCTTTGATACGACGTCAATATAACTTACTTCATTCCGCAAGAGAGCAACAGTCTGTTACGCAAAGAAAACGCAGCTCAGCCGTAAAATGTTTCCTAATCACGTGGTGCAATGTATCTGCAATCATTGGTTCGTGCCATCTGTAAATGACATCAGTCAGACTGAGATAAACTTAAAGCAATGGAAAATAAACACTTATGAATAGTATGACATCCTACTGATAATCACACCACAGCTTTCCACAACGATCATTGTTTTTCAAATGAAACCATATCTCGTTTACACTGTCACATTTAAAATTATACAAATAAAAATATAACCTCATTTGGTTTATTAGAAAGTTTTCTTTCCTCGATTCTATTCAAACCCAAAGGTACTCAAATCTAATAATCTCTGCTCCTGGACGATGCGGTGGGACGTATGTATGTATGTATGTATGTATGTATGTATGTATGTATGTATGTATGTATGTATGTATGTATGTATGTATGTATGTATGTATGTATGTATGTATGTATGTATGTATGTATGTATGTATGTATGTATGTATGTATGTATGTATGTATGTATGTATATACTATATATATATTCTCACCTCTGGCTGCGTGGGTTCGAGTCTAGGATTCGGCGAATGTGGATATGTGAGAAAGTAGCTTTTCATGGGTCGTTGGTTCTTTCCGGTGGTTTCCCGGTTTCTTCCTCCACTATTAATCCTGGACGCCATGTATAGCCTATCGTGTGCTGAGAAATGGCAGTTTACATGATGGATGTATAAAACTAATTATAAAAATGTAATACTTGAAGTCTACTAATCTTTTTGAAATTGCTTGGATTTTTTTTGTAGGCATTTCTTAAGGGTACCTCATTGATTGCATAAATGTATACATGTAAGTCTACACGTTTAAAAATCTGTCATGAGAGAGAGAGAGAGAGAGAGAGAGAGAGAGAGAGAGAGAGAGAGAGAGAGAGAGAGAGAGAGAGAGAGAGAGAGAGAGAGAGAGAGAGAGAGAGAGAGGCCTTAATACGTAAATACTGGTTTGATTAATATACAACAGAGATATTATCTAACTGGAAAAACGTAGTTCCAAAAGTGATATAGTCAGTGGCGATTAAAGTGTTCTCCCCACTGATACATATGAAGAAATTTATAATGAATAAATTGAATGGGATTGTCATCAAATGTATTTATGTAAAAAATAATTTTTCTATATTTATTCAGCTTTAGATGAAGATGTTCAGATATCGATATCGACAATACTATAGCATGTTTACAAGATAATGGAATATCAATTTTTCACATACCGCTGTACACAATACTCTAACATGTTTACAAGAGGATGGAATATCAATTTTTCACATACCGGTGTACACAATACTATAGCATGTTTACAAGATAATGGAATATCAATTTTTCACATACCGCTGTACACAATACTATAACATGTTTACAAGATAATGGAATATCAATTTTTCACATACCGCTGTGCACATTACTATAACATGTTTACAAGAGGATAGAAGATTAGCTCCGCAGATACTGGTGTACACAATACTATGGGATGTTTACAAGACGATGGATCTACTCTGCAGATACCGGTGTACACAATACTATAACATGTTTACAAGAGGATGGAATATCAATTATTCACATACCGCAGTACACAATACTATAACATGTTTACAAGAGGATGGAAGATCCATTTTTCACATACCGCTGTACACAATACTATGGCCTATTTACAAGACGATAGAAGATCAGCTCTGCAGATACCGATGTACACAATGATATATCATGTTTATAAAATGAGAGTGGATATCTGGAAAAATGGCTTCATGCACACCAACTGAAAATCTTGATCTCTATTCTGGATCAATTATCTGGTGCCTGTTATACATCTCATCTTGGTTATTTTGAACCATTCCTGAAAAGTATGTTTATGATCTTTGCAATGATCGCTAAACTGGTATACATAGTGTTAATATTACATCACGTGGGTACTGACTGGTATACAGTGCTATATTACATCACGTGGTTACTGACTGGTATACAATGCTATATTACATCACGTGGGTACTGACTGGTCCTAAAAGATGTAATCACTTGGGTAGATATTAGCGTCATATTTGCGTCGGGTGTAAAATAAATATCTGTCTGTACGTTTGACAAGAATGCGACGGAAATGTTATTTTTTGTTTCATTTAGACCATAGTCCCCACGAGGTTGTAGTATCATATATCGTTCCTTACGTGTGAGTTATGTGTCTGTCCAAACTAGGTTATATTCAATCAGTAACATCTCAAGACATTCGACTGAATGTCCGTTTGAGTTGTAGTACATGGCGACTTTAGCGTTGATTTTACTTGCGAATGTGGCTTTTATTCATTCACTTTATGAAATCAGTGGTTTTGCCGACAAGTTGAACTCACAAATCATACACGTCAGAAGATAGTTTGCATTATTGGCTCGACATCCTCATCATAACTTTAATCTGGTCATAGAGTAAACTCCTGTTGTCGAACCACTGAAGGATTTGGTTTCGGACATATGTTTGCAAATTAGACAATGCTTGTCTTTGCAATGGCATGCAATTGTATGCACCTGAATCTTTGAAGTTACACGAACCAGATGGTCATTTGAGAGTTTTAATTGCACGCGACGAAACCATAGGAACTTCGTGAAATAGAACTTTAAGACGTTCAAACGATTCAATATGGTGTCTATATTTGAGTATGATCTGTTGTAGGCTTGGGGAATCGATATGAACAGTTAGCAATAAGGCAACATGCTAGTTGCTTTTCTTAGTTTTATGTTTCTTGTATGTTCCTCTGTCGATGAGTCTTGTTTTATTAACAGCCTCTGCAATGCAGCTCCTTTTATTTCCTCTCTTTCTAAGGTGCCACTTGAGCTCTCCGAGTCTCTTCTCAAATATGGCAGGATTAAAACACGTACGCTTGGTTTGAACGCAAATACTGTAAAGAATGTTGGAACTATCGGAAGTAGACACTAGTGAGAGTCAGTAGGTTTAGAGTAG
The DNA here is from genome assembly GCA_016746295.1 of Potamilus streckersoni. Lineage (NCBI taxonomy): Eukaryota > Metazoa > Mollusca > Bivalvia > Unionida > Unionidae > Potamilus > Potamilus streckersoni. The sequence continues at coordinate 2,003,041 of JAEAOA010000363.1, read as the reverse complement.
AGGTATGTTTCTATGTTCCATTCAAAAAGGTTGATTAGGTGTCCAAATAGATACTGAACCTTTACGATGACTACGACGTAAATGAAAAATTACTTGCATATTAAAAAAATAATTAAAATTGTAGCATATTTCGATCTGTTTTGCTTCTATGTCTTCAATAAATCAACACCAGATTAGAGGTATATATTGTGCTATGTTGAGCACCTTTTGATTTAGTCTTCCCTTGAGACAAATGGCACACAAATATGCCATTAACTTGTAAGAGGTGTTTGTTATTGAAAATAAAATTGTTAAATTTTAGAGCTTGTGTCAAAGGTTTGACCAAATATGACGTTGGACGAAATGGATCAGATCGATTATTCTATGCTTCCTTGAAGGCAGTGGTACCTTCCTCGTGTGGAATGTTGGTGGTTTAGAAATATACATCTATAGTGACGAAGATAGTGTTATTTGGAAGGTTAGGTTTTAGTGTTTTGTTGAATATGTCCGTGGCTTCTTGGATATATAAAAGAAGTTTGTCCATCAACGGTCGAAGGCGAAAATCAACAAACTCAGATATTATTTCAGAAGGGTGGCTGATTCCTGAGATTATTGGCCTCTCCGGGTAACCCTCTTTGGGTAGTGTAGATGGTAATTCAAATCTCACATGCCTGAGCACTACAAGTGACATGTGTGATGCATGTCTTGAAATGTCTGTCACAGTTCCGGCCTCTTTAGCTGTTGGATAAGGACTGAGGTTTTGCAAAATATCTGTTCCGAATGTTGTCTCTTCACCTTAGCGATGTACACAGACGTATTCATAGCCAGAACACAGTATTACTGGTTTGATGACAATATTTTCTATCTCGCACAGGCTTTCGGCGACTGTCTTTCCCGTGGCGTTAAATGTATGTATGTATGTATGTATGTATGTATGTATGTATGTATGTATGTATGTATGTATGTATGTATGTATGTATGTATGTATGTATGTATGTATGTATGTATGTATGTATGTATGTATGTATGTATGTATGTGTGTGTGTGTGTGTGCGTGCGCGCGCGCGTGCGTGCGTGGGTGAAAGGATGGATGGATGGATGGATGGCAAATTAGCCAAAACGCTCTAACTCTGTGGTCTCAAATTCAGTAACAAAAAGGAGCGAAATCCATAATGTATTGTAAAATTAAACAAATGATGCTTTTACCAAAAACACAAAGTGAATGCATCAAACAAAAGGTACATTATTGTGAATTAATTCCCAAACAATTCTAAAGGGTCTATCACAAATCCAAAAACTAACGAGAATTCTGAATAAATTCCAGTGCTAGTCTTGACGTATTCCAACATCTAATGTAATAATGTGCCAGCAGTGTCGAGTGTGTTAATGTGTAAACTTTTTTTATCTACAACAAAGATGTAATCAAAAATGCCCTCGAATGAATTACAATACTCCCAAAATTTTGATTTACCCCGTAAATATTAAGTACATTTTAATTGCAGTGAATTGTTATGTATATCGATATATTTTACAACTTTTTGTACTTTTTTAAAAAATGTATTTGTAATTTTCATTCATGGCTATACATTGATAAGGATATCTTTAGTCAGATTTTGCCTAGATGACCCGAGTCTGAGAGGAGAAAACGTAACATATGATTGGCTGGACTGAGTCACACTAATAGGCAAATCTGAGACAAAATGAGTAGTAAGATCTATCACATGGTGTATATTGTGAAATGTAGGTTCAATATAATGTCTACATAAGGAAAGATCAAACAAATAGATTCATCCCGATTTTTAGTCATCCTCATTTCTTGTGTTCCTATTGCAAGACTGCTAACGTGCTACATCTTGTAGATATTATTTGAAATGAAATACACGTGAATTGACTGTTTAGTGGAAATAGAAAGTGCTCATTATTTAGATTATACTATTTATTTTAGAACTCTTATGAATTATTCGAAGGAGTTCTAGACGACTTCATCTTGATAAAGTCATGAACCTTGGCGGACCAGTATATTTCCGGTTCTGAAATTTATGAAAAATAAAACTTTTCAGAAAACTTTATCACGATTCATCGGGATTCACATTGCAATGCTATAAGTTCCGCTCACATTTTCATGTATTATTTTGATAATAAATTTCTTTATTAAGTTTTACAAAACTTGTTGTTTTGTCTCTTTATGTTACTTTGTGACATATAGTATAAAATAACAAAGAAATATTAACTATGTAATACGTCGGTTTCAAAATAATATTTTGTAGGACCAAACTCAATTAACGACCAACATTTGTCACACACACACACACACACATACACACACACAAACATATATATATATATATATATATATATATATATATATATATATATATATATATATATATATATATATATATATATATATATATATATATATATTCAGTAAAAACAGACGCATTCTTAAGCTTCTAAGTTATTCACTAGTCCAAACAAACAACCCAATAACCTTGCTGTTTGGTTGGACCATGGCTACAACTAATATATCACTCCACCCACTACCCTTGCTATAGGTTTGAACCATGGTTACCATTAATTCCGTCCCATCACCCGTTACTCTTGGTATAGGTTTTGGACCATGGTTATAACTAGTCCCATCTCACCATCCATTATTCTTCCTCTAAGTTAGAACCATGGCTACCACTAGACCCATCCTACCACTCATTACTATGTTTGGACCATGGTTAACACTAATTCTATCCAACCACCCACTATTATTGCCATAGGTTTGGACCATCGATACCACTAGTCTCTCCCTAGTACCCATTACATAAGGTTTGGACCATTGCTACCACTAGTCCTATCCACCCACCCATTATTCTTGCTATAAGGCTGTACCAAGAATACCACAAATCCCTTTCCACCACCTATTACCCTTGCATTAAGTTTGGACTATGGCTACCACCAGTCCTTTCTCACCACCCATTACTCTTGCTATAGGGTTGTACCATGGCAACAACTAGTCCTATCTCACCTACCATTACCCTTGATATAGCTTTAGACCAAGGCTCTATAAGACTGTCAATTATGAAGCTAATTTTAAAGTAATCCTCATTCCCGCCCCAAGATGTCATATATATATATATATATATATATATATATATATATATATATATATATATATATATATATATATATATATATATATATATATATATATATATATATATAGTTCATAAATGCAGCGAAGTAAGTTTCACCAAATATATTTTACTGAAATCATTTCACAAGGCAGGTGTATTGGACTCAAGTGTATCCAATCTCTTCCAAAGTCCCACACAAGAAAAACACATTATCAGGTATCATGAAGACATGCACGACAGCTATAAGAAACAGGTGGATAATCCGCAGGTGCAAACCCTCGTGAGAACGAAAGAACGAATACCATGGAAACGTGATACACCTATGGCCCTGCCATACCAAAGAATTCCCCTTTCTTTGAAAGAGTCGTGATGAAATATATATGAACAAATCAGTTAAAGTGCAGAATATATGATTATTTCATAATGTAAATCACTGTAAATCTACCTGGCTGTAAGGTTTGCAATTTTGTAAGAAAGTTTTTCTTGTTGATTTATAATTTGACTACTGCGGTACGGATTAATTGTATTCGACAGGGGATATACTTCGATTGAAGCAAGAAGAACAATTGTTGCAAACTGTCCAGCGATGTAATGTATTATTTGTTCTCTGTCAGTATTCGTTGTGTACGAGTATCTTAAAAGTAGATTCTAATTTTAACTATTACTAGAAATGGACAGAGGCATAACACGTTTCAACTGATATCGTTTAAATGGAATGAGAACGGACCTGTTAAGTATAATCTGTCGTTTGTAAAAGTGAGATTTTTGTTATAACATGCCAGGAAACTGACAGCGTGACCGATATATATATATATATATATATATATATATATATATATATATATATATATATATATATATATATATATATATATATATATATATATATATATATATATATATATATAGTCACAATAATAACGCCTTAAAAGTGAGAAAATTAGGTCAAAACGTTTGATCTACCAACAAATAAAACCCGTTGTGATTGGTATCATTACAGACTGAATCGAGAACTGACACACCCTCAGGTTTACAGCCAATCATCGGCTCTAACATCCACCATTCATAAAATCACACAGTCCAAGTAGCAGTTTTGTGCACAGGTGTTTTTTTCTTTAGAATTAATATTGACGTTACACATCTCATCACAAGACAAAGGGGGAGTACGGTAGAGAAACTGACATACACACGTGGATAATACCTACCTTGTACACTGATAGTGTAAAAATGGCTTGAATTAATTGACACCTGTTTTTTTAAAACCCTAGAATATTAAAGTCCCACATAAATTAATGTAGATTTTTCGATAGCGATTGCTAAAGATACAGACATAAACAACAAAAACAGATGCCATTGATCCATATAAATCATTAACTTTCAACTTTTGGAAACACATTTTTTCTATATGATTTGGATTTTACCTGTTTCATGACGTCTGATTAAATCAATAAACAGGCTCGTTCAGAATCTGGGAGCGGCTCAAAACACTTCACGAGCTGAAAATCCATGACATTGGTTATTTAGAAATTTGGAAATATATCGAATGCCAAGACAAACCCATAATTTACTATAAAAGATAAACTGTACACATCAAAGTATATTTATTATTTGCAGAATTGTTTACTTCATACAAGATTTTCGAGGCTCCTTGTACGCTGCCGTCAGGACCATGCCTGCCAATACATACTATCCTGTGGAGGTGAAAACACGTGTCTGTATCTATCTATCTGTCTGTTTGTCTATATACCTATCTATCTAACTGTCAATCCTTGTACAACATTCATTATTACTGTGTATTACTGCGTTTGTTTTATGTACATATTCCCCCACCAACTCGTACACTTTATTATGTTTAGAAAAACACATTTGCAAAGTGGCAAATATATTCGTAATGCAAATCTTGAATAAGAAACTTTATTATTTTATACATTTATGCATCTGTAACACATATTGCATTGCACCACATCAGACTGATACTTTTTTCTTATATTATGAATACATATCGATAAAAAAGGAACTAGTTCGTCGGAAGTAATATTTTCGATATGAAGGAAATATTGTTGCTTTAAAAACTTAGGAGTATGCATACTCAGAATGAATTTGTTAACTCAGTAAAATATCATCTCAGGAATCACTGCATAAAACACCACATACTCGCAAAAACAGATCAACGAAGCAATTTAATTAAAGGACTTGTATTTTGTATGTATTAATAAATATACATCTTTTACACACACACACACTAATATATATATATATATATATATATATATATATATATATATATATATATATATATATATATATATTAAGCCCCACCCATACCGGCAGACAAACTGATCCAATGTTTAAAATTTCTCTAAGCTAACATGTACTTCTTATTTAAATGTTTACAGATACTTCCAGATCTTTTATTTTTCTATTTTTATTTCTTTTCAATAATCAATAATATATCTTAAAATCGATAATATTTTAGAACCCTGTATTGGTTTGAAAGTAAAGTTCTCAATCATTGGTTGGTTTAAACATTTAAAAGTAAAGCTCTCTGTAATTGGTTGATTTAAAACTTCTGTTCAGGTTCAGCCTCAGAAGTTATGTTATCTGCAAGCCTATGATGTGATTTTCTGATCTGAGCTATACAGTAAGAAGAGATTCCAATCGATAAAAAAATTGTCAAGAAACGATATTAGTCTCCCATGGCTCCATTCAGCACTGCAAATAATCCTTGTACTTACTTAGATATTAGATCCAAACAGGGATGCCAAGATTCACACGTTGAAAAGAAAGTGAGATTTATGATCTAATTTGACACCAGCTTTATGCGTCTTTGCAAAAGAAGAATAGACGATTCATAATTATGTGAAGATAGGACAATGAATCAACCAGAGTAAAACGTTGGTGATGAATGAATAGATGGTTTTGTTCGGTACCATGTTCTTTACCTGTTAGATAATTTTAATAGCTCTTAAACTGTGGCAATATTAAGCAACTTCATTCTTAAAGAAGCACCGTTGTTAATCTTGTTGACAGGAAAAAATCGTCCATAGAATACGTAATATTGAAGAGTGAACCATGTTTCGTATAGAATAAGAATTTACAACCAAATTTAGCTAAAAATCACAAGTAAAGAAGATAATTATTAAATGATTGCGTGCAAATAAGGTGTATTTTAAAAAAAAGAGCAACTGTCTCTCACTGATAGTTATCCTCATCAAACTAAAAAAAAATCTTTCATATTTTCAGTTACACTTTCACACTGACAAATTACCTCCCTTTTGTATTGGCTGTCTGTAATCTAGTATTCTAGTAAACAAAATAGGGGTTCCCAAAACACACGTTCCCGTCTTTGTTTAAACAACGGCGTTTTATTAATCATGACCAGGAGAAACAAGACTATCAAGTAAAGTAAACGAAACCATCTACAAGCGAAATGAGTTCATAAACATTCACAAATTGTCGTTGGGAATATCACATTTAAGGAGAGCATGTTAATATGAAACATGTATATACGTTTTTATTTTAATATATTGCAATCGATTAATTTTGTCCTGATTTTTGGTTGTTATAGATGCATTTGGTTTATTAATGAATGCAATGAATTTTCAGAACTGATCATTACACCGGACTAAAACTATTTTAGTGCCTTCCACTTGTCGACTTTGCTACTACGAACAGTGTGACACACATTCACGTTTACCATCCATACCCTTTTAAATGCGACTTTCAAATTCAACCATATCTCCGAAAAATCATCTGAACCGATTACGGATTATAGTCAGCTTTTGTGGAGTTGTATTTAATATGCGACATGTAGATAATCGTCTGTCATTTAAAATTCAGTGACATATTTGCATTTATGATGGCGAGATTTCACCTTGTGTCATCAACAAATATAAATGGTGTAAATATGTCTCTCATAAATCAGACAGGAAAGATAAAATTGAGTATGGGCCTGATGAGATTTATGGCGGGACTAGAGGATCTGAATGGATATGCCTACATAGAGAAGACAGAGAATTAGTTTCGTAGTCGGGTCACGTGCAGCTGTTATCCGAAGGACCCGTATCTTGCGTGGCGAGCACAGTAGAAGCTTTATTTGTTCGTGGCAGAAAGCCAAATCCCGGAATTTGAAATGTATATCACATTGCTTGACATTCTAGATAGAAAAATCTGTGCATTATGTTATCAAGCCTATATAATCAATACGGTGGGCTGTCGGTTTGGAAAAGATGCTTACTTAAAGTTTAAGTGCAAGTGAAGTATTAATGTATAATATGAAGAAAGATCAGTACTGTCACTCGGTCATTAAACCACATTATGTATAGTAGGCGTTTAGTATTGTATCAGACTGTATTATTTTGTACTGTGTCAGGCTGTAAAATGTATTGTATGAAACTGCATTATTGTTTAGATTCAATCGACATTATTTTGTATTGCTTCAAATGCATTACTTACGTGGAATCAATATGTCACAATAGATTAGGCGAATCTCTCTCTCTCTCTCTCTCTCTCTCTCTCTCTCTCTCTCTCTCTCTCTCTCTCTCTCTCTCTCTCTATCTCTCTCTCTGCCTGTGTGTTTGGAGTTTTTACTTAGCTCTAGCAATGCTGTCATATCGCAGATATCTAGTGCGGCAGTTTACAGTGATGTCCAGCACTGGGGTATGATACCGCAAACATTTAGCATAATGTCCCACCCAATCGCATTATCCGGACGCAAGGAAGAAAATTCATAACACTAAACTCTTAATGCTGAGCCCCAAGCGAGGCAGTTGCAGGTACCATTTGCATAAGACTTTGGTTCAAATCCGAGAGCTCATGCATCCAAGGCGAACGCGCTAACTACTTAAACTACCTCTGCTTGCTGAGCGCATCATCTATACCCTTCAAACAATTATTTTATGGAAATACCCGTATCTGAGTGTATATTATACATGTGCGTTGTACAAAAGCGTTCATGAGAATACATTATACACGTGTGTTGCAGAAAAGCGTTCTTGAGACTGCATTATCAATTTTCATTGTACAAAAGCGTTCTTGATAGTACATTATACACGTGCATTGTACAAAAGCGTTCTTGAGAGTAAATTAAATACGTGCGTTGTGCATAAGCTTTCATATGAACAGAGTCTACATGTGCGTTGTACAAAAGCGTTAAAGCAGTAGACCAATACATGCTCATATCCATCCTTTCACCATTGCATAAAAGGATAAGTCTAATCACATCAAATTCCATCTATTTAATTTAGGTCAAACGTCGTAAATACTAAGCAGTCCTTGCAATAAAATTCGTCAATGTTTTGCTGTGTCAGCACATTTTAAAAAATAATGTATGTATTATTTAGTTGCACAAATGTTCATGATATGTTTCTTCGCCACTTGAGCCATCTGGCGTCCAAGTCAGAAGAGGGAAATACAGCTGATGTTGGTAAATGTAATTCTGTAATTATTTTCTATGCATTGAATTATTCATCAGAGACAGTTTCATTCGATCCTAGAAATAGAGCATCACAAGCGCTTATAATCTGTACTCCTTATCAAGGTCCATTAATAACAGAAATGACTTTAGCAAGGTCTTGGGTATTATATGTTGTTTACATTCTTGCCATTTACTACATGCATTTTCTTAAAGATCTATTTTGACTACGTATCTCATGTTAGCTGTTGTACATTCGTAAAATGCAAGGTAGTTTTGGCCTCATTATCCTCTCAACTATTTGAAAAATACTGGAATACATGCAATCGTTCCAGCGTCAGCAATTCACCTTAATGTCCGTGGGAAAAGCTGTTATTCATGCAGACATAAAATTTGTTGATTGCACAGTCAAACGTTCATCTAAAAGTCCGAGAGCGCTGCATAAAGATGTCAACAAACGGAGATACTACTTATAACTTTTTATATGAAATATCAATGGTTTCCAAACAAAATGAGTTCATTTTTGTGCATGTATTCTATCTGCTTCAATAAATATAAAGATTCTTTTTTCCTTGGTGACATTGCTTAATCCGAGGGAATGCAAAAAGAAAACTTTCCACTTGTGCTTTAATAATTGTACATTTATAAATCATATTTAGCTTAAGTGATCACCAAATTACGCACTTTAGATAGCAGTGGTGTAACCAAATCTGACAGATGAAACTGTACAAATTTTAAGCGAGACAGGCAAATCAAATGCTGTCCAAAATGTAATTTCAGAATGAAGAATTGCAATAGCTTATCCCAAAATACCTCTAAAACTTGTCACTAACGCAATTAAACTTTAGAGTTGCAGCAGAAACATTTAGACGTCCTCTGCCCATTTTTGTGTATGCTACAAAAGAATCGAGAATGCTCTTAAATGCAGCCAAGCGGAACGCGTTGTACCGATCACACGTGCGAATAACGCGCTGTATCAGTCACACGGGAAACTTTAAGATGTACTACCATTAGGAATGGCAAGTCTAGAAAAAAAACACTGGGAAGAACAACATAATGTATTTGTGAAATTAAGATAGACGAATACCCTTGCGTTATAAATCGTATAAATTTATTATAATTTCAATCTTGAGAATGGAAAATTTCAGATAATCTGAACGGATTAAATATAAATTACAAGGATTAAAACGACGACAAAATGACTGACTCAAAGGTACATCGATCGACGCCCTGAACTGTGAGACCAAAACCACTAAAATGCAGTTGTGTTTGGTACAAATTATATATCACAGTGTGTGTTTGCTTACATCATAATTTGTCAAAACATTTACAATGAACAACCATTATAAATCATTTCTCGAGTATCCGGTGGATACCTTATGTATAGGTCCTATGTATAACAACATATCTACAAACAGCTTGATCATATCTACTTTCTCATAAACGTGTATCAGACAAAGATCAGTCACGCCTGCTGAATCCGTCTAGCCCCAGTTGATATTGACAACAATGGAGATAGTCTTGAGGACGACCCGACAGAGAACATGAGAGATAAGAAAATACACTAGTGTAAAATGAAATTATATTGCCGACAAATTTCACAGTCATGACAAGAAAGTGAAGAAGTGGGCTGAAAAAAAATCTACAAGGCTATTAATGTCACAGGTGCGACTCGGCAGGTCGCGTCAGTGTCCACTGTTTATCGTCAAAGATAATATCATTCCTGAAACTATTGTTCAAAGGAAAATGGTGCTTTGCCTATTTAAATTGTCAAAACTATACATAAACTGTAGATAGCTCAAAACCTTTTGACTACGATCACACACTACCATTCAAACAGAATATGCGATATTCGGTCAAGAGAACTCTCCCGTTAAATTTAAAGGCGACAAAACGGTTGCCATTATACATAAGGGGCGGAGTGATTCTTTTATGTGCAAACCTTCCTCTACTATAAACAATTGTTCTGTAGGACAATGAATGATATATAGATATTAGGACTTCCACTTATATAGAAATCATGGATAAAATTAAGTATTGTGGTCCTAAATGACGTGTTTACAGCCAAACGTCTGTATATACACAGCCGTTTTAAGGTATAGGCACGCGAGGCACGTGCCTAGGGCCCCGCGTTGCAGGAAGCCCTGCGATGGCCAAATAGCACAATTTCAGTCTCGGTTGAGTTTGCAGTTTAATACTATATTAATAAATTTAACAAAATGACACACATGCACATGGAAATGCAAGGCAATACTCTATATCTGAGACTGAAAAATTGAGGCGCAATTCTGTTAAGGTTAGAGTATGTACCTAGGGCACCAAAACTTCTGAAACGTTTCTAAGTATATACTAACATATACAATGATGTCAATTGAAAAAAGTAAGTAAAATATTTACTCTGAGTCAAAGTGTTCCCCATTCATGTAAAACCGTTAGGCGAGCTAGCTCTTGCGTAGCAAGCAGAATTGAATCTTCTACACGTGTAAAGTATTTATTTTTTCCAGTTGAAGCTTTAAGTTAAGAAAAGAAGGATTTATCTTTTGAATCTCTTAGTGCATTAGTGACTTAAATTGGCTCTTCCATTTACAGATATTAGGGAAGTTAACATTGACATATTTTTTTTACATCTCTCCTTCCAAGCATGGAACTTCACATAAATTCAAATTAATATTAAATGGTGATGATGTCAGTTCGATAGGTTCAGTCATTCAAAGGGTTTTCCTTCTAGAACGCATTAAACTCTCACATATGAGTGAAACTCAGCCGGAACAAAGTGTGAACCAAATTGCAGGCAATCATGTAAACACTGAACTAATGCCTAGGATTTGTTTTGCAGAGAACGGTATATCAAGGAAATCTGTTTGAATATTGCCAGTAGTGAACTTGAGCGTTACAAACATATTTAAACAATGTTAATTTGCAGTAAGAACAAATGTGAATATGATTTTTTAAAGATACAAATGACAGAACATTATTTAAATGAACTCATTAACCGCAATAATGTGATCTTGATCAACAAAACTATAATTTGAAATAAAAGAAATATTCAAGAACATGAATTGATTGAGAAATGTTTTAAATGTATATTGACATTTGAATATGTTGCACATGATGAACGTCCAAAGTCTATATTACTAACACCACCATTTCCACTATATTATGAAGTATTTCTGCTTTCCTTTGTACGTAATTTATATAGGTATATAATTATTATAAGTTTAGCTAAATGTTAATTTGGATTTGTTACTATGTAAAAAGCGACTACTTTTCTCAAAGAATTATTGATGGCAAAACAAATAAGATGACAAAAAAAAACAAACATAGAAATCTGAACATCTTGTGTACCAGACGGGATTTCTAATATAACAGCGAATATTTAAGTCGATAAGTACAAGGAACGTGTCGGCCATTTGAACTCTCATGTGCTTTGCTTTGTTTGCTTTGTTCTTAACATGGAGTCTTTAATCATTAGACAAGTAACCACTCAAGTAAAGTTTTAAGATTAATTATATTTACTGGGTAAGATATCTGATCAAAAATAATGGATATGCGTGTAATTCCTGTGACCCTTAAATGATTGACCCCTTATTGTACCGATTTGTAGCCACTCATCTAAGGCTTTACGTTAATGACATGTATTAATATTATACATAAATATTCGTTGATTTTTGCTGACCCATGCAGACTTTTAACAACTCATTTGCTCTTAAACAACGTGTATAAAGCAATCCCTGTAAAATTTGGCAACAATTTACAATAAATCACATGTTGGGTATTCTGTTCAGATTTGTTCAATGACATTAACGCGTGTTTCTCACGTTTCGATGGTCTTAAAATAAATCACAACACTGTCTAGTTTATTGTCAAGATTTGTTAAATGATAATTAAGCATGTTTCTCACGTAGCGATGGCCTTATCGAAAAAGCCCTTACTTTGCATGTCACGGAAGACATGCATCAGATAAGTGAGGTCATTAACACATGCAAAACTCTCAGCTTCTGCGATAAAATATCAATTATGATATTAATGTTCGAAAAAGACGCAATAATATAAAATATGGTGAATGGCTCATATTTTAATACTGCAAAAGCATCCATGTTTAAAGTGATGTATGAGTAAAATATTTGTGCATATGGGAAAAATTAAATATGATATTTGAGTAATATATGATTCTATATTTGGAATGTTGCAGGTGATGTCTGAGTAATATGTTATTACATATATGAGATGTAAAGGGGATTTCTTAGTAATATGTTATTACATATATGAGATGTCAAAGGTGATTTCTAAAGTAATCTATTATGATATGTTTAAGATGTAGAAAGTGATGTCTGAGTAATCATTTATGACATGGTTGAGATATAGAAGGTGATGTCTGAGAAATTTATTATTACATATTTGAGATATAGAAGGTAATAAGCGACTACTGTGTCATTGCATATATCAAATATTTTAAGATTTGTTCGTGATTAAATTCTAATTATATCTACTTTTGTAAAATTGTAATTGTCCGTTTGCACGCATAAAATATATGCATGATGAAGTTGTACATTACAAAATGAGATAGTTGAAGCAATGCAAATAAATTGAATCCATTAGCAATATTTAGTTTATTACCAAATTTTATGTCATTCAGTCAAAAGATTATTTTTGCATGATGTAAGATTGATGAATATTAATTAACGATGATAACAAAATAATTAAAATTTTATCAGACCTCTTATTGTTTCAGCGTTCAACATAACAATTTTTAAAATATATGCAAAAGTGTTTTTGACAAATTGTGTTTCATATACAGTATACAGATACCTTAGCATGCCGTTAAAACTAACACACCTTAGAAATAAACGTCGACAAAAATATAACATTTTAGCATTATCAGCAGTGATATTGTTTCAAAGTTGTGTTAGTTTGAAATTTATAAGCATTTAAATATTTTCTTTAGTGGGACACAACTCGTCAGAAATTCCCATATTCTGATTTGAAGGGCATGCCATGTGGAATGCTTTTAGAAAAAAAATATTTATATTACAATCCATTTTGTGAAAAAAATATTTGTTACGGAGACTAGATAAGTGAGCATTTTCAGGACTTGAAATTCGTTTAGAACATTATTTAATCATTTATTGTACAAACAATTAATGAACAGCTAGAGCTCAACATACCAGTTAAAGAATAAATGAAACAATGAAACGATAGTGTTATAAGGAGGCATGTTCATTGTTACGACCCTGTAGTTGAATTTTATTTGTGTGTGTGTGTGTGTGTGTGTGTGTTTTAAGGAATGAATTCTGTATAAATCTTTTTATTTCATTTTTATTTGCTTTTTGTATCATTAAATATAGTTATTATTATTATTATTATTATTATTATTATTATTATTATTATTATTATTATTATTATTATTATTATTATTATTATTATTATTAATTTATTAATTATGTTAGTATGGTTCAAATGTTTTGCCGGAAACATCGTTTTTACATAAATCGTAAATGTTATTCATGTAATCAGGAGAAGTGTTTGATAGTAATTTCGTCGCAAGTAAACATTTAGGAATAGCTAAGCAAATGATTGGCTGATACTTGGTCAGGCTTTCCTAATGTCCAGGTGCATTGCCAAATTATACATGTCCTCCGTGCGCTTGCGTTTCATGAGACGACGTATTAGATTCGTTTATATGCTTATTTATTTGTACCAGAGGAAGTTGTCTGTTCGTGTGTCTACGTAGAATGACGTGTTTTGTTAGTGGAGCTAATTCGTCTACTTTCTAAATAATTTTTTTTTACAGGAGAACAATACTACTCTCTTCGACAAAGGCATTTTCTGAAATTATTCTAAATTGAAACGGAATAATACAAACTGTGCTTCACTGCGAAAATTCTGGGATTTTTGTGTTAGCCTTCGTTTTACGTCATCATCCGCCATCTTGGACCGAAACTGAACTTCAGACTGTGTCATTTTAGAACTGTTCACAGGACTTGTGTATTTTATATCTTCAGAACAAACAATTAATATCTCTTTCGCAAATCGTAAGTCTTGTTTCACATATTTCCATTTTCTCCATGTTTTCTAGGGAAATAATTATTTTTGTTAAAATTTACAAAGTTTGTTGCCTCCACTCTTTCGTTGTTACTTTGAACGAGCCGATACGTAACAACATAAAATGCTCCTAACTTGTCGATGGTAATGTGGTATGAGAATTTCAATTGGTTTTTAAAGAAAATCGTACCTGTAAGTATGAGTACTCATTTGCCTTAAACTATGTCAGATGAAATTTTTTTTCACCCATAAGTCAAGACAAATTCAAATTTTTTTCTCCACAAGTTGCCAAGAAACGACTTGAAATAACTTAGTTTTGTGAATAAAATCTGAAATAATCCTTAAAGTTATATTGCAAGTCCAAAGGTATAAACTGTTCCGAATGGATTCCAACGTTCCTTCATATTCTTATATACCAATACTCTTTAAGTGTGCTGATTGATGTACTAACAATACTGAATTCATTAATGTATTTTAAGTTTTAATGTATCACAATGATATAATACAGAATGACCTTGAACAAATTTCCAGTCAATGAGCAGTTTTATAATTCCAAAAAATAATTTAAACAATTTCTATAGAATTATAACTAAACACAAAAACACAAAATTTGATCAAAGATTCGAAAAGACTGATATAAAATAGAAATAGGTAATTGATTACCTCACTTCTCTTTATATAAAAACTGACACCTGAACTATGACGCAACATAATGTTCAATTATTCCCTAGATAAGTTTCATTTCTAGTCGAAAATTCCATCACGCTATCAGTATGATCGTTTCGAGATTATTATAACCACGTCAACAATGGTAGACCTTCAACTTCATTTTATGTAAACATTTTAGGCAAAATCTCAAATGATTCTTTCTGTGATTTAAGTTTTTAACTAAACGCATGCACTTTTGAGAAGCAAGTTTGCTTTTTGACGATGCATAATATAATTAACTTAGATTTGCCAGTTATTAAAAAAAGTTTACTTGGTTCTAGAAACTTTCACGTTTTGATGGACTTAAAAATGGTTCTTTAGTGTTTTAGTATTTAATAGATTGCTATGGTTTTAGAGATTTCCCAGTATCTGAAGGATTTTGATGGTTGTGGTCATTTCCCAGTTTTTGATGGACTTGCATGGTTCTTTCAAGCTGTCGGTATTTGAAGCAGTTTAATGGGTCTAGAGATTTTACATTATTTTAAAGAGTTTGAAGGTTTTCGAGAGTTCCAGGTTTTTGATGGTCTAGTTCTTTAGAGTTTACTGTATTGAAGGATGTTAATGGTTATGGAGATTTCAGTTTTGGATGAACTTACATAGTTATTTAGATTTTTCAGTAATTGAATGAATTTTAAGCATGTGTAGATTTCCCAGTATTCGAAGGATTTGATGGTTATGGAGATTTCTAAGTATTTGAAAAAAAAATCATCGTTATAGAGACTTCAGTCTTTGAACTAGTTGCATAGCTCTGGAGCGCTTACAAAGTAAAGATTCTTCAAAAGTATTTAATGTTATTATCTACTTTTAGGTCAACGGGGAAAAAACAGTAATACTTAATTTAACCTAAACCCAGAGCTCATATTTTGTTCCATGCCATTCTATTGCTTATATTCTTTGAAGAGTACACGTAGACAGGCTCTATTTTAAATTATTTAGTACATTTATATATAATCTTTGATATATATTTATCTGAAAATAATCATCTAAGGTTTGCGGTCATACAAGATATGCTATGATAAAGATCCAGTTCCCAAGAGTTGCATGCACGCATATCAGCTGATCCATAAAAGACGGCTTATGCATTCCGCACAATATATATCTATTTAAGATACTCCTTATATAAATTAAGCCACTATTTATAACACTTCTGGACAATATGTTTTGTATCTAATGACAATTCTTTCAATCCTGTGTGCATGTTAAATTTAATAATTCTTTACTATTTTCTATGTGGAGACACGAATGCCTTTTTGTTATTGGAGACAGAAACGGGTGACGCAAATGATATTGTCTTGTGATGACAATGGCACGCGCTTGGCTCCTAACAAAAGGGATTCAATTTCAGAACTGATATCAAAATATTAAATCATCTGTAATACTGGAAACATAATTCTGGTGAGCTCCAAAGAAATCTAACATTAGTATACCAGTGTCACAAATTAATTGTTTATTGTACATACTGTGGCACGATGTTGTCATGGTTTACGTATGTCGAATAAAGTGATTTAACTAACCAAGGGGCTAAACATGTTGTATAAAAGTCTAAGGGACATTATTCTTGGTGAGGGGCGAGGGAGCGAAGCCCCCGAAAGAGCCTACGTTTCAAGTGTTTCCATAGCAATGTGAGCAATTGAACAATAACAACACCTACTATAAGAACTATTGCAGTTCTTGCGCTCTCATTTGCAACATTTATTATTCATGTTTTCCAAAGGACAGGAAACTCGTTTAAAATTTAAAACCTTTTGGTTGCTTGTACATGATTAAATAAAATGAATTAAGATTCTAATTAGCCTTAATGTGGCTAAGCACGATCTTGCTAATTATCATTATGTAATAAGACTTCTGCTTAAATAACTGAACCCTAAACCGAATCAGCCTGAAGCGAAAACGATCCTGAACGTATCTAGATTAAACCAGTATGTAATAGTAAATAAGCTCATAATTTCGGTTGTAATAATCTTCCATAATTCTGCGCCCGATAGATCCCAATATTTTATCGAAACAGTAAGAGCTAGAATACAAATATGCTGGTCTCCAAATTAACAACGGTCACGATATTACATGAGCGCGGTTTGTGATATACAGCAAATTTTCGGTTACAATGCCAATGACATCTTGTACATCTTAAGCAAAGTGCGCACATAATGGTAACTAATTCAATATCGTAAATAAAGAAGGAAGTTATTGTGAAAATAGAAGCTTTTAGAATCATTCGGATGGTCATTTTTGCCGCTGGGGAGTCTATTCCGATTTAGCGTTACTGCAATTGACCCATAATCAAAGACTGCAAGGACATAGCTATTGTATTCCAGTTACTATTATGTTTTCAAAAGTAAACAAGAAATAAGTTTCTTTGGGTACATTCCATTTACTTAGCAAATTGCAGATTTGAATAAATTTGGGGCAAATTGCAGATTTGAATAACTTTGGGGTCCCACTGAAAATAGTTTTCAATGAAAACACCTAACAATAATTATGTAATAATGAGGCAAACATAAGTTTGAAAATAAATATTCGCAACCTTTTTTTGAGTGAGTCTATCGTAATAGAAATAGTTTGCAATTGCCGCTGGTGCGCGTAATGCTGCGGACACAACTTGGAACATGACTGAATGACTGCCTGAAGATGACAATGTAGAACGTTTAGAATGGTGGCTAGCTGTTTTTCATTATCGAACATGCCTGAATTAAGGTCTTCATCACACAGCGGTAGATAAAGATCAGATAACGTTTGGGAACCTTGCGAGGCATCAATTAAAACTAGTACTAACAATAAATAGCGGTTTCCAATACCGACGCCTAGAGTCCTGTTTTAAGGTGCGAATTGAGCTAAATTGAAAATTGTCAGAATTTCAAAATAATCATAATCGTAGGCCTTTTAAAAATCTATATAGTCAATCCAGTACGTTTACAAATGGTCGATGTGGATAAACGTTATTGATGCCTCAGGATCGATTAAGAGTTATCAATGGTTTATTTTGATAATACATTTTAGTAATTGTCAGAAATGTACAGGGCAAGAAAATATAAAATAATTGAATCAGTTACCTGGTATTACTGATATTCAGCCTTTGGCTACTGTTATAATTTATGCCATTCTTCTCGTACCGAGTCTTTTTAACACGTAGCCTTAAATAAAAGGAATACAATAGAAACACTAGAAAAAAGCCACAAATAAGAAAAGCAAATAATAAACTTCATACTGTGATCATGTATTATAAGTAAATAAATTAATAAACGACATTATTTACATTATGAATGCATTATAATATTATATTGTCCTAATATAATTATCTCCACGACAACCCACCAAATAATCATTTAAAATTTACAATCTTGTTTAAAACATTGAAAGCCAACTATCCTAGTTTCAGTATTGTACTCCATTATTAACCATGCACATTCAATATTAGTTTTAAACTGCATTCACTTGATTTCATTCCTTTTTAAATGTTTAGTAATAATGTATATTCCTTTAGAACTTTTTTCAAGTATATATTTATCCCGTTTAGATTTCTCTTATTATTTTTTCTTATTATACACGTTCTGTTTAATGATTATTTTGAATGTGGGAGACTATTATCAATCTCATTCAGCTAAAATGCTAAAAATAACTGCATACATTTATTGCGGTCGCTTCATATAGTTAATCAAGTTTTCATAGAATAATATTAATTATCCATTTTAAATGTTGCCGATGATGTATGCAAGTTTCAAATCAATGTATATTTTCGGTCTACTTCTAATTTTGTAATATCTTAAGTACGAATAATACACTATCATTACATAATCTCATTCATTATTCACACAATCTGATACCATAAAACCGTCCAATTGACGTAATTGTATCAATTGATGACATGACAAGGTGGATGTTAAATTGATCAGTTAGCTTTTTAAACTGCAATTTATCATTTCATAGAGAATCAACTCACACATGATTATTATCTTCATTTAGTTTAGGTTTTGGTTTTATCTACTGCATCCCAAGACTGTTTGCCCTTTGGAAAGGCACTTATTTGTCGGTTCCTCTGCATGATACGATCATTCATTTGCTAAAGACACAAACTAACTAACCAGCCAAGCCAAACACTCCACGTAGCAGGTAACTGTATATTATTACAGACCATTACTGAAGTAAATATACAGTTTTATAAACAAGTAAATATTGTATTGGCAGGTGCGAAATAGGTGTCAATATCATAGGTATTCACGTTCTCCTACAATTTAATATTCATGGAGAGAACTATCTATACTCGTATTATTCCATCATTGTTTTATAATGTCAATATATAGCATATAGCTATAATGCAGTGAAAGATATTTTTGAACAAATATCGCTGAGCACTGGAAACTCGTGACAGCCATGAAAGAGTTTATAAAATCATATGTTGAGAACCAAATATGCGTTTAAAAGTTCCTTCTGCTTAATCACGAATACATGTTGTTTCATTCAAACAGATTCGCGCTTGCCAAACGTTAAGTTAAACAAACACAAAATCAGTTGTTGTACAGCTTAATACAGGTTCTAACACTGAAACTTTTGTTTGTATCGTCGTTTGGTGACTCAACTAAATCACAGCAGTTCAGGTTGACCACATCTAATCCCATAATACAACGCGTACATTAGGCTTGTTTACATGCGTGACATCATAGTATCACAGGGCTGTAAATATTACCAGAACTGTGTAAGCATGATAATGCTTGATACGTGTTAGGTTTAAGAAATGTTTCATACACCTCTTCAATTTCACTGAAATACGAAGGCCTATTTAATTTGAAGTATATGAGAATGGTAATGATAGTACAAGCCTACTCAGTTCTAGTGCATTAATACCAATGGTTCAACAAGCCCTAATATGCATTATCCGTTCAGTACACAATAGGTGATATTAACTTGTATATTTTATCTTATTTTTCTACTTATCATGCTTATCTTGTATCTGGTACACAAATAGCACACAATGTAGGCCAAAATATAGGTTATAGTGCTACTGTTAGTAAACACGATCTTGGTTTAAATAATATTAGGTAGATAATTAATAATGTTGATCAATCTTTACCCTACGATTAAATAAGGGTAATGATTTCTTTACAAAGAGACATCTTCATTTTCTCAGAATCAATTAATAACATTGATAGCCATGCTCTTTAGATACAGATTGTGTATGGAATTTCGTAGCAATTAGCATGATTTTAAATCGTTATATGATAACCAATACGGGTATCAGACACTGATAATCGTAAGTTTAGAATAGAGGCAATTATACCTTATCGCCGTTGTTGACAAAAACAATAACGATTGGTTCCAGGCAAAAAGCTCTCAAGCATTAACAAGTAATGATATTCTTTATTTCGTCACAGAACCTAAGAAGACGAATTGTTTCCTTTAATACCCAATTCAATACTCTTGTCAAGAGAACGTACACTATAAAGGCGGTACTATACGGTTGATGTAAGACGGTTTACAATTACATTGTTTTAGCCAGATGTTTAATTTCCTTATAAGAATACTTTTTAGTATCATACGTATTGTTTTCTTTGACAAAACTCAAGGCATGACAAAGAATAATGCCGGTATATACATTCCTATGATATATTCTGTTATTAGGAGTGTACTAAAGATGTGTTTATTTATTATTTTTAAGTTAAAGCATTTTCAAAATACAGCCATACGTAAAATTAAAATAAACGTTCCCAGTTGATGTAACATGGGAATATGTGTTTTAATCAAAAACAAATTCAGGATACCTTGAAGTTTCCACTTGTATTCGGTGATAATGACTAAACGTTGCACATGGCTAAGGAGTATAACATAGCTAGCGAAATCTTGGTTAGTAAATTGTATGCAACTGCAGCGTAAAATTAATGCCTGTGAATATTACATTTGAGAATATCGCATAAACGTGTTACTACTGACAGAAGAGTGCTATACAGTTACAAGAGTAAATCGGCATTCGAATTATGTACCTGGACTATTGCAATCTTGTAAAGAAAGGCTTACTCATTTATCCACACATACATACAAAAATAAAAAAAATATTTACAGGTGTTTGTTGTCAACTGAATACATTTAATTTTGATGTCATTTAGAATGATATATTTCACTACAGTTTTGAGGATGATGGGCGGTGAACGTTTAATAATGCAAAATGTTTAACAGTAAAAACTACATAGTGGCTTTCAAATCTGACTCAATGAAAAACATCTGTTGTCATTGGCGCTTTGCTCCGACAATAAATATTTAAGCTGCAGACTGTATTCCACTCAAGCCTCTTGTGATAGACAAGTAATACAATATAATGTAAAGCAGGTGAACACACGTGTAATAAGGTATATTAATTCCGTTTATTATAGTCCTCTTCTACAGGGGATATGTTATATAATTAAAATCTTCTTCGGTACACAAAGAACATCCAGCGACTATAACATCATAAAGTAAGATATATAAAAATGTATTGTTGTATATCTTGAAATTCATGCTGATTCGCATTAGATGTTTCACTTAACGAATATTATATGACCAATTCATTCAGCGTTCCAAGGCAGAGGTAGAATACTCACTTTTATTTTACAATAATACCTATCATTAATATACGTAGATAAATAGTTCAGTTTTGGGAATTAAACAAAGCACTGAAATGTAAAACATTTGGGTGTTTTATAGTGAAACTCTTGGTTCAGGTCAGATCAATTACATATAGTGCACGGACCTTCCTCTCATGGGGTGTATATCCATTTGTTTGACTGACATATAGTGCACGGACCTTCCTCTCCAGGGGTGTATATCCATTTGTTTGACTCGGTTGTTAAATTGTGAAGGGGATTCTATATTTAGAGTAAATTAGTCATGGATTACACAAAGTAACTTAGTTTGTTTAAAAATTCTATACATAAAGCAATTAAACGAAATTAGTTTTTTTTTTCTTCTCCCAATATCAAGTTTTATTGCATTGGCTATTGATTAGGAAAATATTGTATATCACCAAAGAGTTACATATCTATATTTATCAATTTAGATTTTTCATAATTCAACTATCAATAGGAATTACTGTTCGTTTTTATATAATCTGCTATTGCTTTATATGCTACTCTTTCATACAAGTTTTTCTCGCTTTCGATCAGTTTGCATAACATTTAACAACGTTTATTTTAACATGAAATATCTGTGCTTTTGTTCCTGTGTCATCCAGAGGCTTGCATAATGGGGAGCTCTACTGATATATTAGTCTTACGAAATATTCATGAATAATTTTAATGATGTTCATTTCACACAACTCCAAATCAATGATCCAAACAATAGTAAAGGTATAATATCGCATTTAAATAGGTTCTGCTGATATTCGATAAGACGAACACGATTCAAAATCGAATTTGGAAGAATAGTACGGTTCTTTAGTCTTTGACACTGTTGGCATGACTTTGCTATATAAAAACAGTAACTGTGGTGAAACCTTATTCATTTTGTCTTGTAGTCTGTATAGTATTGACTACAATATCCTGTTAAAGTATTCATTTCTTTCCATTCGCTTCTGTCTGATAAGGCATTAATGCATCTCCATGGATACTCAATAGAACAAACAGTTGCACCAAGGTGCTAGTGAAGTTGGCCACTGTCTGCTAATATGATACCTGGAGAACCAACTCAGATACACAACACCAACGTTGATTTAACACCATTTTTCATTGCCTATACTGGACACAATACTCACGGTGTCCCGTGTGTCATCATCAACCATCGTGATAATTTACATCTGTCCAAATTTAACTCCAGGAAACGGCACCAAAATATCCAATGCAGATTTAGAAAACTGGTTTGATATTACTGGTGGGCATTTCACTGGTGCTTTCTCATCTGCAAACTGTTTCGTTGTCATCTGATGCCAATGAAAGGTTGGATATATAGGTCAAAAAATGATTGGAAAATCTCTTTTTTTTTCTCTGTGCACATGTTACCGACAAAAGGGCAATCGTATGACAAATCCATTACCATGTTCTACGATCCTGCTGGTACGACAATTTGTTCCACTCCACGCAAACCATGACCGCATTTTCATTTTCACTGCAAAATAATATTAACTTATAAAAATGCACTTGTTTTCTTTTCAGCCACTGACAGGTGAAAAAGACTTTTTCTAATACTTTACATGAATATATCTGCAGTACCTAGTGCCGATATTCTATATGTAGTATTTGCCGTAAATCTCGCGTTAATATCATTACGCTGATCAGAAGCTTCAGTTTCGATGTAATTTGTTGACAGTTCCGTCCTCTTTTTCATCCTCACATCTATTAGTGTTCTCCACAGTGATTGCTTCGTCGATCTATTAAAAAAATCGTCTTTTTATCTAAGCATATTCATCCCCAGTAGGCTTAGTTGATGAGTGTCAGTATTTACCACAGACAACTGTGTTGTATATGATTCACCTACTGCTTTGTATAACGTAACTCTGGAATTCCAATTTGCAGCTTTTTTCAACAAAAGCCACTTTTAGCACAAACACAATCTCGCGCTCATTTACAATTCCTGTTTCCAAAATAAGCATTTCTCCAATCTAGTCCTTCATAAATAAAGTTGCGGGATTTATACGAAGTCTTCCTTATCTGCTTGAAAATCCACAGCAATATGTCTTAATTGTATGCATATTACTACTTTTTTATGATTCTAAAGTTTGCTCTTTGATGTTTGTTTCACATGCTGCCAGAAACAATTCTAAACACATGCGTTTTTAGTACTTACATTAAATTTATGTGAAAAGTACATATATATATATATATATATATATATATATATATATATATATATATATATATATATATATATATATATATAAACTGTTATGTATATTTAATTTGCATTGTCTGTTAGTTTTCCTCTACGATCATGTTATGTATAATGGGATTTTGAACTTGACCTTGTCCAAAAATAAGTCCATTTTGTACCTGACCAGCAACGTATATCATGGTAAGCAAATTTATCATAAGTAATATTTCCGTACGTGTTTGTGAATTCGACATTAGGCTTACTATCAACAAAAGCAAAAGTACATATCTTTGTTTGGGTCTAGGCCTTTGGTATACGTACATATCTTTGTTTGTGTCTAGGCCTTTGGTATTTGCCAGGTCATAACATGTGGTTCCTGAGGTTTACCAAATACTTTATTATATATTCAGTAGCAGATCTTGTCTTTTTCTGGAAGTAAACTTTTGTCCTACATTCTGGCTCTTCTTTTTTGCCTTAGTTTTCTTGGTTACAACAACATTTTTTATTCTTTCGATAACACCAGAGGCAAAAATCATTTGTAAGTTTGCGTTCAGTATTTGATTTGGTTGAAATTATATCCAAATTATCATTCACTTGAAATACAAAGTGTTTTTAATATTATTGGTTAGAATCATTAATTTGGAATTATAGTGAATTGAGACTAAGGCATCTTGGATTAGGGTTTTGTGATTAATTTGAACACTTCAGGCTACTGTAATATTAGTACGCTCAAGACTACAGGCCTTGAAGGTGTAAGAGTTTGTATTAGAGCCAGCAAAAGTACGCAGGAAACAGGAGGAAAATAATATACATGATTTGAAAAGAATTGCTATATTTAGAGTTTGTTCCGACGAAAGATGACACGAAGTATCAGAATTGGCAGGTTTCCGGAATATACCTTTAATATTTGGGTCCACATGGAAATGACGCGATGTCATCAAAGAAGTTTAGGGGAGGCCTACTGGATATGTTCACTTCTGATACTCTAATTAGGTTAGTTTACATTCATAGTCATTTAGTTTAGGTGTTTACCAACGCAATCTGCCTCACAATACATCGCAATCTTAATCTGTCATGCACTATACATATACAACAAAATGGGACCAAGAGATGACCTAGAAGTCTTTGAGAAATGCCCCTGGGGGTCACCTGGAGTAGATTAGGGCTTTGATAGCTTCTACACTATTTGATTTGGTGTTTACTCTATAAGCTACAATCACATATATATCTGCGATTTGAAATGTGTGCTTTCCATATACGATCCTCAGCAAGTACGCACGATTCGAACGTTAGCACAAAGATTGCCAAGTGACATTCGAATAGTAGAGGGATGTAAAACAATTCAGTTATTGTTTTAGGTTCCATTCTTTTTTATTACATATCAATCTATTGTATTACATACGACTCTATTGCATTAAATATCATTTTATTGTATTACATAAAATTCTCTGCCATCAACACCTGAACGGAATACACATATTGTTTAACAAGGTTCATATTTGACTTATCATTCCCAGTTGACGACTTTTATTCTGTTTTTGAACGCAGACTGTAAGTGTTTACATCATTATAGTGAGTAAGACGCACAGACTGTAAGTGTTTACATCATTATAGTGAGTACGACGTACAGACTGTAAGCGTTTACATCATTATAGTGAGTAAGACACACAGACTGTAAGTGTTTACATCATTATAGTGAGTAAGACACACAGACTGTAAGTGTTTACATCATTATAGTGAGTAAGACACATAGACTATGTTTGCATCATTATAGTGAGTAAGACACACAGACTGTAAGTGTTTACATCATTATAATGAGTAAGACACACAGACTGTAAGTGTTTACATCATTATAATGAGTACGACGTACAGACTGTAAGTGTTTACATCATTATAATGAGTAAGACACACAGACTGTAAGTGTTTACATCATTATAATGAGTAAGACACAAAGACTGTAAGTGTTTACATCATTATAATGAGTATGACGTACAGACTTTAAGTGTTTGCATCATTATAATGAGAAAGACACACAGACTGTAAGTGTTTACATCACTATAATGAGTAAGACACACAGACTGTAAGTGTTTACATCATTATAGTGAGTAATACACACAGAATGTAAGTGTTTACATCATTATAATGAGTAAGACACACAGACTGTAAGTGTTTACATCATTATAATGAGTAAGACACACAGATCGTAAGTGTTTACATCATTTTAATGAGTAAGATACACACACTGTAAGTATTTACATCATTATAGTGAGTACGACACACAGACTGTAAGTGTTACATCATTATAATGAGTGAGACACACAGACTGTAAATGTTTATATCATTATAATAAGTAAGACAGACAGACTGTAAGTGTTTACACCATTATAATGAGTACAACGTACAGACTGTAAGTGTTTACATCATTATAATGAGTAAGACACACAGACTGTAAGTGTTTACATCATTATAATGAGTAAGACAAACAGACGGTAAGTGTTTACATCATTATAATACGTACAACGTACAGACTGTAAATATTTACATCATTATAATGAGTAAGACACACAGGCTGTAAGTCTTTACATCATTTTAATGAGTAAGACACACACTGTAAGTATTTACATCATTATAGTGAGTAAGACACACAGACTGTAAGTGTTTACATCATTATAATGAGTAAGACACACATACTGTAAGTGTTTACATCATTATAATGAGAAAGACACACAGACTGTAAGTGTTTACATCATTATAATGAGTAAGACACATAGACTATGTTTACATCATTATAGTGAGTAAGACACACAGACTGTAAGTGTTTACATCATTATAATGAGTGAGACACACAGGATGTAAGTGTTTACATCATTATAGTGAGTAAGGCACACAGACTGTAAGTGTTTACATCATTATAATGAGTAAGACACACAGACTGTAAGTGTTTACATCATTATAATGAGTAAGACACACATACTGTAAGTGTTTACATCATTATAATGAGTAAGACACAAAGACTGTAAGTGTTTACATCATTATAATGAGTATGACGTACAGACTGTAAGTGTTTACATCATTATAATGAGTAAGACACACAGACTGTAAGTGTTTACATCATTATAATGAGTAAGACACACAGACTGTAAGTGTTACATCATTATAGTGAGTAAGACACACAGACTGTAAGTGTTTACATCATTATAATGAGTAAGACACACAGACTGTAAGTGTTTACATCATTATAATGAGTAAGACACACAGATTTTAAGTGTTTAAATAATTATAATGAGTAAGACACACAGACTGTAAGTGTTTACATCATTATAATGAGTAAGACACACAGACTGTAAGTGTTTACATCATTATAGTGAGTAAGACACACAGACTGTAAGTGTTTACATCATTATAATGAGTAAGACACACAGACTGTAAGTGTTTACATCATTATAATGAGTAAGACAAACAGACTGTAAGTGTTTACATCATTATAATGAGTACGACGTACAGACTGTAAATATTTACATCATTATAGTGAGTAAGACACACAGACTGTTAGTGTTTACATCATTATAACGAGTAAGACACACAGACTGTAAGTGTTTACATCATTATAATGAGTGAGTCGCACAGACTGTAAGTGTTTACATCATTATAATGAGTAAGACACACAGACTGTAAGTGCTTACATCATTATAGTGAGTAAGACACACATACTGTAAGTGTTTACATCATTATAATGAGTAAGACACACAGACTTTAAGTGTTTACATCATTATAATGAGTAAGACACACAGACTGTAAGTGTTTGCATCATTATAATGAGTAAGACACACAGACTGTTAGTGTTTACATCATTATAATGAGTAAGACACGTAGACTGTAAGTGTTTACATCATTATAATGAGTAAGACACAGACTGTTAGTGTTTACATCATTATAATGAGTAAGACACACAGACTGTAAGTGTTTACATCATTATAATGAGTAAGACACACAGACTACACACATGCCTCTGATATTAAGTATGGATTCATAAGTTCATTGGATTTGAAAAGCTGTTATGGTTAGGAACATAGAAATCAAAGTCAACAACTACAATAGCAACTTTGATGAAATTTCAACATGTTCATCAAAGGACAGAAGAAGACTCTTTATGCGACACCACGTTGACATCGAGGAACAAAATTGGATCGAAGCAGGGGATAATGTGAAACATTATTTGAATTCGAAAGTGACTTCAATCATAAAATATTTCCTCTAAGTTGTTAAACAAGTTCCACTGACTTCTTGCATACCCATAAACCCTTTGGGAAAAAAATGACATGTCACGAGACAGCTGATTCTCATTGTCGTCTGCTCCCAACAAGATTACAGTCTTTGAATTTTGACCAATACTGCTGCCATTTTGACTATTTTTGGACACCTGAAGTGGAATTTTAAAATGAGGTGATTCAGAAAGACATACCTTTATAAGACTTTAAAGAAAGTTATTACCCTCAGTAGAAATGTAATCTTGGGATAAACGACAAGAAAGGTTCTAAACCCATCCATTCGTGGTTGTGTACCATGATGATTCATTCAACTTGCAATATCTTATTCGGAAGTATTGGCGTCAGATCTAATCTTCCGAGCGTTTAATGGGCATAGTTCAAGGCGTTTATATGGTTACGTACGGTAGACCTAGTATTCTGAAGGCCAGTTAGGCATATGACAAGTTATGTTCGTACAGGACCAAACATTCAAGCACATACAATTGCAGAGACGAACACTAATATGCAAGCATATATATGTGACCAGATCATTCCGAAGTTTGCAAAAGGAGTTGGATTTAATAATAGTAAGAAGTTAGAAATTTGGGGCAAATGAGTAATCTATTTTCTCATGTGCCAAACCTGCACCATTCAAAATGTTTTAACAGTTTGACTTTAGAAAAGTAAAGAAAATCCACATGAATCATGGAAATGAAACTAATTATTCACGGCTGCTCATCTGAGCAGACCCTCAATATGATAGCGACAGAGTCTGTGCCGCAATGAACAATATAGGATGACAACTGTAAAAGACTGCTAGTGGATTTTGCAACCGAAAGTGAATGCAGAATTAAATCTAAGTGAAACACATTAAATTTCTTAATGCAGACTTGTCACATTTTAAGTATGAGATCTTCTCAGCTCAGATTGTCATATTTCAGTATGAAATCTTCTCAATGCAGACTTGTCATGTTTCATTATGCAAATCTCTCATTGTAGACATGTTATGTTTCAGTATGAAATCTTTTCAATGCAGATTGTCATGTCTCAATACGCAATATTCTCAGTGCAGATTGTCATATTTGAATATGCAGTCTTCTCAGTGCATAATGTCATATTTCAGTATGCAATCTTCTTAACTGAGATAGTCATATTTCAGTATGCAGTTTTCACAATGCAGACTTATCACATTCCAGTATGCGATATTCTTAATGCAGACTTGGCATGTTTCAGTAAGAAATTATTTTAGTGCAGAGTGTCATATTTCAGTATGCAATCTTCTCAATGCAGACTTGTCATATATAGAGGTCGAGTCCAGACTCGGCTAACGTGGTTAAGTGAGAAAACCTGCCAGTAGCTTCTCGTGGGTCCTTGTATCATCCTGCGGTTTTCCAGGGTTCTTCCTCCACCATTAATACTGGCCGCCATGTATAGTCTATCTTGTGCTGAAAATGGTGTTAAACCTTATAACAACAACAACAACAACAACTTGTCATATTTTAGTATATCTTCATATTGCAGACTTGTTATATTTCAGTATGCATTCTTCTCAATTCAAGTTTGTCATAGTTCAGTATGCAATCTTCTCAATGCAGATTAGTCATATTCCAGTAAGCAATCTTCTCAATACAGACTTGCATGTTTCAGTATGAAATCATCTCAATGCATGCATGCTATTTGTTCAGTATGCAATCTTCTCAGCACAGACTCGTCATTTTTCAGTATGCAATCTTCTCAACACAGACTTGGCAAGTTTCAGTATGTAATCTCAGTGCAGATTGCCTTTTCTAGCATATCTTCTCATGGCAAACTTATCATAGTTCAGTATGCAATCTTAATGCAGATTTATCATAGTTCAGTATGCAATCTTCTCAATGCAGATTTATCATAGTTCAGTATGCAATCTTCTCAATGCAGATTTATCATAGTTCAGTATGTATTCTTTTCAATACAAACTTGGAATATTTCGGTATGCAATCTTCTGATCATTTGACATGTTTCAGTATGAAATCTTCTCAATTCAAACGTGTCATATTTCAATGACCACTTATCACATTTCAGTACGCAGTATTTTTAACGCAGATTTGTCTTGTTTCAGTACACAATTGTCTCAATGCAGAATTGTCACATTTCTATACGAAATGTTCTCAATGCAGACTTGCAATATTTCAGTATGCAATCTTCTCAATGCAGACTAGTCATACTTCATTGTGCAACCTTCTCAATGCAGGCTTGTCATATTTCAGTATGTGTTCTTCTGCTTGTCGGTTTATTAATATCAATGCATATATTTTTAATAATATTATTACTACTACTACAACTACTACTACTACTGCTGCTGCTGATAATAATAATAATAATAATAATAATAATAATAATAATAATAATAATAATAATAATAATAATAATAATAATAAAAATAGTAATAAAAATAATACAACCAAATAAATTCATAAACTCAGCGGTTGTTCATTCTCTTGCTTAACATATCAAGGCTAGATACTACCGTTTAACCTAGAGACAGTTCACTTCGACAATTAAGTGTTACGTGTTTTTGTGATTAAATATCATTAGCCATATATTAATATTTATTTACAATTTTTGTGTCGTAAAAGGAGAAGAAGATTATCAGACAATGACATTCACGCTAACCCATCAGTTTGATCATCAGTGCAAAAAACACGTACCTACACATTTGGTTATTTTTGCAAAATTGTACAATACAAAATTTTACAACACATAAATACATTTTATTCTCACTTGTAGTCTCATACTTTCACTGCTAAACTAGATTTTAGGGGTTTTTTTTATACCCGTTCCCTGTTATTTCAAAACACAAATTGTAAATGTTTTAAGACAAATAGCTCGAAACGACGTGAAACTTATTTTTTTAACTACTACGCTGTTACTAATATACTGCATATATATATATATATATATATATATATATATATATATATATATATATATATATATATATATATATATATATATATATATATATATATATATATATATATATATATATATATATATATATATATATATATATATATATATATATATATAGTGTATGTGCAATGCTAATTTAAGAGTAATAAAATTGGAAATTCAAGTGTCAGACCATATAAGCCAACATTTCAAAACTTGCTTTTCTTTTTACGCCTTGTAAAAAACACAGAACAAGACAAAAGCCTCTCAAAATGATAAACGTTTGCGATGATTAGATTTAGGTAAACTTTGGGACTATTGTCTAATAACCGAACTGTTGATATTGTAAGATTAAATTAGCAACTACGACTAACATTTATAAACACGTCATATCCTGTTGTTCGTATGATTCAATTCTCACTTCGTGGTATTATAACCCAATCTTTGAAAAATGTATTCTCAAATTATTGGATGTATTTTGAGTATCGATATGTATAAAACAATCTGAATTTTAAGTTCAAATTTCCTGTAATATTTGTTTGATATAAGAGTTAAAGGGTTTTAAAAATAGTCATGAACCAGTCATAAACAAAAATACTACGATAGCCACGCAATGGGTGTATTTATCAAATGATACCTACCTTAGGATATACCGCATTCCAGTCTAATTTACAAAATGTCACCAGACTGTAAGTCTTTAAATATCTCATCCGTTTCTCGCTTGATATTCATCTTGCAGCTATCTCCACTAATATTTGATAATCAGTGATCAAGTGTGGCGAAAGCCATTGAATATATCAGAATTATCACAAGAATTCGAACGCTATTGACTATTACTGATCATTGCCATTGTACTAATTATCCAGATTTGTGTATTTCCGCAGTGTCATCCGCCATATTGAAATTGCTTCACATTGCACATACCGCATTGGTTTTTACTCCATATTATCATCCGGAAAAAGTATTCGATTTGAAATGGACACAAATTAAACATATATTTGAATTATTAAAAAATGTAAAGTCAGATTCCCACGAAAGTTTCAGCCCAGAGTTTATGTTTAAAGAAAATATTAATCTCCAGCCAACGAATTATTTTCACGTAAAAATTACTCCAGTGTACATGCTATTTGTTTACATTTTATTATGTACTTCATGTATTTTTTTCCCACGAAATTGTACAATCAATTAAATAGTACATATTTACAGCATACAGAGTTGGAGACAAAATCTGAACCTGGATTACTCCAAGAAAGCTGTCGTAAAGTCCTGTTTCTTCGTAAGTTAGGTGCGGAAGAAAAAATATTTAGAAAAGGTATGGAGGTGGAATTTGGAATGCAGAATGTTGTCAATGGGGTACGTTAGCAGGCCCACTTATCTGTGGTGACGGGTTGCTTGTACAACTTAGGCGAGGCTCTTAACCGAAGTTTATTCACATTATTTCAGAACAGAAAACTTTGTTTTTCTTAAAATCCTCCCATGTTTGGCTATATTATGTGCATTAAATGTCATATCAGACATATTTCTCTAGTTAAAATATATTAAATTATATCAGATATTATTCTTTAGAACAAGAATAAGCTTATAGGTTTAAAACCCCGGTATTCATGTATGCATGGGCCCGTTTTTCAAAT
The DNA here is from genome assembly GCA_016746295.1 of Potamilus streckersoni. Classification (NCBI taxonomy): domain Eukaryota; kingdom Metazoa; phylum Mollusca; class Bivalvia; order Unionida; family Unionidae; genus Potamilus; species Potamilus streckersoni. The sequence goes on along the minus strand of JAEAOA010000363.1, from coordinate 1,970,199 downwards.
TCCAATGAGGGCGAGGTCAAGAAAAACTTTGATCAGAACATTCCATGTGATACATACAATGTAAACAATGTAAAATTGCTGTCTCTCATAACAATTTATGTGCATATTAAGAGGTACTGTTATTTAGTACTAGCGTCTTGTTAGATATATATCTTCAGATACAAATACTTTAAATAGAATTAGAGAAATATTTAAAACGTCAACGAGTCATGTCATCACTCTTATACTCTAGTCAGAACAGTGTGTGTGCGGGGGTGTTCTTTAATATCAGTACAATAATTAAGGACAATAAGTGTGGGTGTTCTATAATATCAGTACAAAAAATAAGGACAAGAAATCACATCCCCGATAGTTTACAAGGTCATTAAAGGACTTGTTGTCACGGTTATATTCTACTGTTGTTTTCAAGACAAATGTATAAAATACTTTTATTTTCAGTTGCTAATTTTCAATTTTCAGTTTAAATTGATGATATTTTACTTTCATAGTCTTCTATCTTTCTTTTCTTTTTATTCATCTTTACAATTAAACATATCTATTAAATCTGGCAAGGATCAATTTCTAATTATTTCAATCCCTAGTTAAAGGTTAGAAATTCTAGTCAACCTTTGATTAAACTGTTCAAGTTCATCATGTTATTTATTGTGGAGGACGAATTGTTTTACCGTTAACAAGACAAATATTTTATGCTTGTGCCAACTATTGTTTTAAAGACGAGATGAAAGGAAAGCAAACACCAGATCGTTGGAACAGTTGGAACTTCGCCTGCTTGAATTCAAACTATAATGTCAAAGTTTGGAGAAAGAGAAAACAAAAATCTGCTAATATACTAAACTTTTATTGGGCAGTCATTATCAAGTATTAAATGGACAGGTTTGTTTCTAAAAGAAAATAATGAAGTTAGAAAGAATTAGAATTAGATTTACGTCGAAAGCTGAGTAATAAATGAATTGATTTTAATAACGGGCTGATAAGCTGTTGGAGAACATAATTATGCAGGTACAACTTTTCAGCAATCCTTTCCTTAACATGTAAATATACTTTAATAACGTGCAACCAATCAAATCTAATTTCAGCTTTGCACAAATTAACGAAAAGCGATAATCATTCTATTAATCCCCATACGAACATGCTTGTTTAAATTTGATGGGAAAAAAAATTAATTAGTTTTTTTTAAGTTCCAATTTTAGTAAATTTTGTAGTCGTTTTAAAAAGTGAATTTAACAGCCTAAAGAGAATTTATTCATTCTGATTTTAAAGATAATATAACGTATTCTCTTTGGCGTTCATCAAACATATAGGATTTTAGGGATAATGTGAACCGTTATCTTTGAATTCTAACAAAATTATAAATCTTTTAAGATAATATGAACGTTTTTGCTTTGAATTACAGTGAAAATATAATGTTTCAACAATACATTTAACTTATTTGAATTATAATGAAATGTAAAAGTCATTTACATTTCAGCGTGAGTGTGCTGGCTGTCCTTGTTTAAAGTTAATACCTGATAAAGTTAATACATAACAAAGTTAATACCTGATAAAGTTAATACATGATAAAGTTAATCCTTGATTATTTTTCCCTGACTAATCATTGACAAAATATAGGAACAAATATGGATACCAAAAGAACAAGGACGCAAATGTCTTCCACTATTAAGTAAACAGATTATTATTGTGTAACATTGTATAATCCTATGGCTGTGAACTTCATGATCAAATCGATTCAATTTTGTTTTGACTCTGGAAGTACAATACATAAAATAAATACACAATCAACAATTAAAAAGTGAAAAGTAAAAAGAAATGAAGATCATAATAATCATTATTATAAATGTGTTTTAACAAATTTAAAAAATACTTGAAAAAACATTTAAATTTATTTATTTATGCAATAAAATTGAATGTCATTATAAAACTCTCTGATATATCGAGGATTTTGAAAGAAGTGCTCATCACATGTAAACATAAATCAAGAATTAGTTTGGAATGTTTTGTAGGAGCTATACTACAATATCATGACTGAAGTCATTATAAGTAATAAAGAGGCGAAAGGAACGAGGATTCAGAATGTATTCGAAAATCAATTAACTACACCATGCAGCGCACCCACAAAATAAAACAATAAATAAATAATTAAATAAATTCCGTTGATTTTACAGCTCCCCCAGTGATATGCTCTAGGTTTTATAATTGAAATAAATCTAGGTTATATGCCATTTTTATTTACGTCTCTCATTGTATAGATTTAATAGATATTAATTCTTGTTGTAGGGTTTGACGAGATGTTTTTAGCACAAGACAGGCAATACATGGCGGACAGTATTAATGGTGGAGGATGAATTCTGGAAATCTCTGGAAAGAACCACCGACCCACGAGAAGCTACTGGCAGGCTTTCTCGCCCACGCTAGCCGAGTCTGGACTCACACTCACGCAGACAGAGGTGAGTTGGCAGTGATCCGTAACGGTCAGCTCTATAGACCCCTGGCCCACTTGGATCCCCATTAAATATTTGTAATTAGGTGTTTCATTATGGGAAGTCGGTGTTCTGTGAATATCCCTCAGCTCGTGTAATTAGCTCATATCTAGGGGTAAACGTCACAGAGTAAAGCGTTGATGAGAGTTCATGATGGTATTTGATAAACCTTTTTATTGTTGCTATAAAGGTAGATCTCGTAGAGTGATGCAAGCTAAATGAGGCTTAAAATTATGATCCGACTGATCCAGAGATCGAATATGAAAATGGTTTCATGTATTAGGTGTTACGACATAAAGAACTTGCGCTACATTAGGAAAATCAAGCAAGAGAAACCATGCAGTTGTGGGGTTGGCATGCAAATGTAAAGCTGTGATACTCGTGATCATCCAGTGATTGGAGGAAAATTATTTATAGTCTAGGTGCGTTATTAGAAATTCCATTTGATATCGGTTGTTGTCGAGAAGGCCTTGGGAATAAGGAGAAAACAAGTGATTTTTAGGAGAAGTCACGCGAGGGTAGGATTCGCTCGGTAAAGAGATCCCTTGGTTTATTGCACTATAACTCTGTACTGAGATGGATCTAATTATAGAAAAGTACTGTAATGACATGGATATATGGAGTGAGGTATGACTATTTCTAGTTGTACGATACATAATCAATGTGTTTTAGCCCCTGATGTTTCATTTGTATACATCATCGCATCTAAGTTTGGTTTTTCTCTTCTTTATTTTTTTGGTACATACACACGTTGACTGCCCTGTCATGCGGTCTACCTCGGTAATAAAGTAACAAGGCATTACACAGTTTCTGAACCATCGCTATGAGTGACAGCATAACAAGGTATGTGCCACGAAATACAACACTGTTTGGATTTCTTTTCTTGGGGCAATACAATCGCCTTGCACCAATGTCTAATATATCGAGTTGGTAATTTCTATAAATAATCTTTGTGAAAATTGACTAAATACATGCATGCAATACTAGCTTAGGTTTGTTTGAATATTCCTAAAAAAAATGTGGGTTTTGAGGGCTTTGTGGGTTTTGTTGGATTTGTGGTTTTTGTGGGCTTTGTAGGTTTTGTTGGATTTGTGGTTTTATGGGCTGCGTTGGTCGAGGGTTTGGTCAGGATCATATAAGGTTTGTCGGAAGCTTGCGTGTTGTCAGTCAGGGAGCAGCAATCATACTAGGTACGTTACAGATATTGTGAGTTTTATATTTTTTAGTTTTATTTTTTATTTTGTTTGGTTTGGTTTTTATATACAGTTATGAACTTTTAGGCAAGGAAAATATTTAATTTTGTTTTATTTTGTTTCTCTCTTCCAAATAATATGCATTCTAGTCATTTATGTTTACAAGCATTTGTTATATCATTTGTTATTTGAAACACAATTATATGGTCAAGTGAGTGTTTTATTTATTTACTTTTATTTATTTATCTATTCATTTATTTTCATTATTTAATTAGTTTTGTAAAGCTAAATACATGCAGAGAAGTTTCTCTACATTACAAAATATATAATTCCTTTTCTTAAATTATAGGTCCAAAAAGTTGGAAATAGATTTTCCAAGTCATTGTGTTTTTCTCACCGATTTGACATTATAAATTCATTTCGATAATACTTGATCAATCTAGCAATCGATAAAAATATGATCTAGTTATGTTTCTATTTTAAAATTTACTAGTTGTCTAAGTCATTGTGAATGTTTTCCTCACCGACTTGAGAGTCAATTTACTTCCATTAATATCAATTCAATTCAAACAAGTATTATGCTATAGTTGAATTGTAAAGTCAAACAAGTGTTTTTCTTGTAGATTTTACATTTCACATGTTACAATCAAGTCATATTTTCTCTTTTGTAGTAAACCTTTTTGCAACTTAATCCAAATATGGTAAATGTTATAAATCTTCATTCATTAAAAGAATATATACTATAATGTACTAATAGTAGAGTACTAATCTGCACCCTGATATTGTGTGAACTTATCATATACCAAACTGTACCTCAATACAATCGTATTAATCTGGTTTAGTATACAAACAACAAGACTGTCATGGTCATGGATTGACTTTATTTGTTTCTTAATAAATGAATCATCTTGTGTTATGGATGAAAAGAAGTACAGAGTATGAATTTACTCCATTATCCCCCCCACCTTAGTCAGTTGGTAGAATCATAATCCTCCTTGGTGCCGTATTCCAATGTAGCATTGTCAGGACCTGGCCTTAGCAGTACCTTTACTCTTTAACTTACAGCGTTGCAGTGCTGGATTTAACATTGTGTTTAGGTGTACTTAAGCACAGGGCCACTGTTGGCCCGCTGGGTGGAGGGACGGCTATCTTCTTGGCAAAAAAAAAATTTTGATGAATTTTTCAAACGTCTGTGGCTATTTTAAGTTCTCCTATATTTCCTGAGTATATTAGCCTGACTACCTGTGTAGGCCTACCGGGCCTACCTCCTTCAGGGCCCAGATAAGGGGCTTCATAACTTAACTAGCATAGGGCCTCATTTGTCATAAATCGGACACTCTACGGCTGAAAAATTAAGGGCTAACAAATTGGCAGAACAAATACATATTTTTACATATTTTTGCGGCACGTTGAATCCACCTGCTTGCATATACAGGGCCTTAAGAACACTGAACTGATGTGCCATTAAGAAATAATATACAAATATCCTAAGTTTTCCTAAAGCAAATACTTGAGTTTTAAAACGCATTCATATAAAATATTGGTTTGTAGTCATTAAGCACAATGCATGCAACTAAAAAAATACATGAAGTTTGTACAGATGATGCATTGCTGGAGTATCTATAATACATTGCTTGTCTTTTGGAGTATGTTCTAGATTGGTCACATGTCTGATACAAAGCGAAATTGTCATTATCATATACATAAAGGCTTTTGTTGACAGCTCATTATATTTCAGTTCTATGTGATTATATTTTGCAAGAAATTGAGTTGATAACACAACGTTAACATTGATTCAACGTTTCTTTTATTTCAGCGGATCTTTTCTACATTAAAAAGAAATGATACAAAACCATCAAGATTTCTATAGCGGTAAATGGAGAACACTATTGTATTGTCGAGGCATCATATGCACGTATATTTACTCTATCAAAATTATACGAAAATTTGTGTGAATATTTATGACTTATTGATTGCATTTAAACACAGTTATTTAGTCATTCAAAATACTGGAATGGACCTTACGTGTTGTCACTAAGTAAAATATTTACTTCCTTCTTCCTTCTTTCCGTAAGTAAAACGAAAGAAGAAGAAAGAGAAGTAGAAGTAGGTGTTGAGAATATGATTTGAAATACAAAAATCTGACTGTTTCATTTATTTACTACATGACTAATAAATGACAAAAATCTTATATGTAAACAGCCACATTTGCCTTTCTGTGCGTCACTACTGCCAAAGAAGAAGTTGTTGGTTTTAAAATACTGTTTCATATTATGTCCAAATATTATTGTTAACGGACTTATACAAATTTTTAAAAATTTTTTTTATTTTTTTTTATTTTTCTTATCTTGAAACGTTCCAAGGACTAGGACTAGCAAGAGCTAGTAATAAAAAAATTCAGTGTGATCATTAGTCCATGAACTCTCCATTGCATACTATCTAATAGTACCTTCATATCACTCTGTCACGATGTATACCATTGAATACTATATAAATTTACCTTCATATTTCTCTGTCACGATGTATACCATTGAATACTATATATATTTACCTTCATATCACTCTGTCACGATGTATACCATTGCATACTATATAAATGTACCTTCATGTCACTCTGTCACGATGTATACCATTGCATACTATATAAATGTACCTTCATATCATTCTGTCTCGATGTATACCATTGCATACTTTATAAATGTACCTTCATCTCACTCTGTCACGATGTGTACCATTGCATACTATATAAATGTACCTTCTTATCACTCCGTCACGATGTATACCATTGCATACTATATAAATGTACCTTCATATCACTCTATCACGATGTATACAATTACATACTATATAAATGTACCTTGATATCACTCTGTCACGATGTATACCATTGCATACTATATAAATGTACCTTCGTATCACTCTGTCACGATGTATACCATTGCATACTATATAAATGTACCTTCATATCATTCTGTCTCGATGTATACCATTGCATACTTTATAAATGTACCTTCATATCACTCCGTCACGATGTATACCATTGCATATTATATAAATGTACCTTCATATCATTCTGTCACGATGTATACCATTGCATACTATATAAATGTACCTTCATATCACTGTCACGATGTATACCATTGCATATTATATAAATGTACCTTCATATCATTCTGTCACGATGTATACCATTGCATACTATAAAAATGTACCTTCATATCACTGTCACGATGTATACCATTGCATATTATATAAATGTACCTTCATATCACTCTATCACGATATATACCATTGCATACTATATAAATGTACCTTCATATCACTCTGCCACGATGTATACCATTGCATACTATATAAATTTACCTTGATATCACTCTGCCACGATGTATACCATTGCATACTATATAAATGTACCTTCATATCACTCTGCCACGATGTATACCATTGCATACTATATAAATGTACCTTCATATCACTCTGTCACGATGTATGCCATTGCATACTATATAAATGTACCTTCATATCACTCTGTCACGATGTATGCCATTCCATACTTTATTAATGTACCTTCATATCACTGTCAATATGAATCATGCATACCATTGTTTTATGTGTCTCAAACATTAGTTAAATTAGTGATAGTAGTGATGATCTGGAGTAGGAAAAGGAGGAAGAGGACGAGCGAGAAAGAGGCACAGCCATTTTAAATGAAAGACATAGATGCGTACCATCCTATGACCTAATGGAATAAAGGATGCCATGCTGTTCATAAGTTTGGAAAATAATCAAGCGAAACATATATTTTTGAAGACATTGCTTGTGCATATAGTACCTATGAAAATCTGGTCACACTGTGAAACTGTTTCGAAATCGGTCTACATCATATGTTGCTTTAATGTCATGGTTTCAGAAAGAAACGGTATAACTATCTATTTTTGTATATTAACCTGAACGGCAAGTTGTGTGCTTGATTGTTTTAACAGATATGTCTGACCATTTGGTTTCAAACCACTGGCTGTAATTTAAAATCACCAAAATGGCACGTTCTTCTTTGACCTATATTTAGAGTAATCAATCGGTCCGTGTCCCTCTATAATAAGAGCTATATTTTTAAATGTTAACCACATTTTGAAAGTTAATCAAGCTACATATTATAGACAACACAGGTAAATCTAGCAGTCCATTTGATTACTGAAGCATAGACTTCACAGGGCGTGATCAAAACACCAATATAGTCTTGTGACGTGTGTAAATAAATACAATTGAAAGTCGTTCATTGCTTGATGTTTCTATCTTTATGAATGGAATAAGAGGAAATGAACTTTGAGTGAAACAAATGAATTAGCAACAACATCATTTGAATAATTGATACCGTTTTATTTCAAGAGTAAACAGAGTTCATCAGACATACAGTACGACTCATGTTTTACGGGGTCAAATATTTGTATTGCTACTTGTCTCGAAAAGGTTGTCGTGTGAGTAATTGGATCTCATTACATCTCACCAGCTTTACTACCAGTGTTATGGAATTAAAGAATTGACAATGAAACTACAAAATAGAATTTACGGAAAAACGGGAATCCTTGTTAACAAGGATGCTTTCATATATGGATTTTTTTCATATAACTCATGTAATTAAGGAAAGATAAACTATTGGAGGAGGACAGTTTTAGGGTGTATAAGTAATGCCCATACATATTTTATTCGCTGTGCTTCTGTACACAGTTGATAAGCATAATGAAATGGCAGTCTGTGGTATATATTATTCGAAAAATAAACAATTTAAGAAGAACGAGACCAACAAGGTTTTCTTTTTAAGTCTTAACAAATAATTAATTTTCAAATTACAATGAATATTTACGAGGAACTTATAGTATTGTAAACTAAATCAAAACTATTCTATCACAATTTTGAAAATAAGTTAATGTTACAAATGAATTCCAATTTTTGAATGTGGTGATGTAAAAATATAGTTGAATATGATGAAGTTCTATTGCAAGTCCAAAAAAATAGTAGTGTTCCGAATAAATTACAGTCCCTGAATGAGCTGATGTACCAATAGCCTTGAATGAAATAGCAACAGCCTTGAATGAAGTAGCAACAGCATTGAATGAAGTAGCAACAGCAATGAATGAAGTAGCAACAGTCTAAAACGAAGTAGCAACAGCCTTGAACGAAGTAGCAACAGTCTGAATGAAGCAGCAACAGCCTTGAACGAAGTAGCAACAGTCTGAATGAAGCAGCAACAGCCTTGAATGAAGTAGCAGCAGCTTTGAATGAAGTAGCAGCAGCTTTGAATGAAGTACCAACAACCTTGAACTAAGTAGCAAGAGTCTTGATTCATACCATTGTTGTTGTTCAAAAACTTTCAATGAATTCAAAATAGTTTCAAAATGTTGATTTTCTTTAGACAGTCTTATGGGCAATTTGTACTTCCAATAATTAAAAAACGTTTTCCTTCATATTACACCAACACACGGCATTAAATACATCTGCAGACTGATGTTAAAACAAGAACACGGGAAATATGAATTCGAATAAAGAATTGCAGATTTGTCTGTCTATAAATAAATCCGCACGATACTACTGTTACTACTGTATATCAAAATATTGTCACGTGGCAAATCTAGTATTTTGTATCAAGTGATTTACATCGCAATACTGACCACACGACCTACAAATTAACATCTGCTGTCATTGACTAATAGTTAAACATACAATATATACATAAAATGTTATAAGCAAACTCGTCCAATACGGATATTTAAATAGTAATCATAATTATTTTTTTTTACCAAGGCTTTGCAAGAGGGGTTTATCTTGTTGCAATATTATCATGTGACGTAGAAAACAGGAAATTGTTTGTTTCATTGTTGTTATGTATATGTAACTCGCATTGTTTGGTTAGTTTCTTTAAATTATTTCATCTTTTGCTATTTCTAAGAAAGATTGTATGTTGGACTTAATCAAGTGTATTTTCTACTTGACCTGTAATATTGGTTGAGACCCCAGACCTAAATCTACTGGATTGTTCTTAACTAGAGCAAATGTTTAAAACAGTAAAACTTTTTTTAATACAAGATTATGTCTGTCTGAAAAATCTGTTTGAGATTCAAACCATTGATCAAATTAATTTCAAGGGAATTTTAGATACAAATGTATTCATCAACTTTTGATGATAATTTAATGCATGAAGCTGCCAAGTTTTAAAGAGAAAATCTGACGAATCCACGACATTCATGCAATAACTTTGGCCTATGCACCTTGTAACATTTAGTACAGGGGTAGTGAACACGATAGCTCATTGTGCTTTCTTGAGAAACAATCTAATACAAATGCCTATTGTGTGAGTATAGTCAAGAAACAATGACAAGTGCAATATTTAGATTTATTGCATCAGGAACAATTCCTCTTGTTAGAAGAAATTATAACACAGTGAAATTTTAACACACTAAAAGTACTCATAGAGATGGTATCCATATGCAAAGTTTTCAGGATCAGTAACTATATAAAGTGGTTTAGCAAAAGAATAATACAGAGTTAGGGAGACTCCACCTAACTGACCCGTAATGGTTATCTCTCTGATTTGGACAGAAGCAGTATACAGGAGGTGCTATAAACCAGTAAAGAAACACTAATACTATTGACCTTTTCAAATACATTATAATATAGTAACGAAGCGATGGTATCCACAGTTTACTATCGAGGATAATACATGGTAATTCAAATCGTTTGTGATGTACCGAATACCAGTCTATATCTGAAATGAGATATCATATCATAGTTATTCGAATGAAGCCACCGTCTGATACACACATCCCATTTTTTTCTCAAAAATGAAATTGACAGCTTATTAGTGGAAAAAATGAAAACTACCTAATTTAAGCATTTTTTTTTAAAAAAACATTGATGTGCGGTATTTTGCCCCCACCCATCCATACCGTTTGAAAATTGCACCGCGTTCGGAGTGTCCGATAGAATAAATACATTGTATTTCTTTATTTTATAGATTACTATAGAGTAGGTAAGTAAAGTGACAATATATTGAACAATAGGAGTAAAAAAAAAATAAAATGCTGGCAGAAGGTATAAAACCATTTAACTTCGCATGGTGACTATCAAAAGAGTGAAACGGTCAACGTGTAATAAAGTGACTATTTATTCAGAAACTAAAAGAGTTTTCCAGGAGTATGTTTGTCAGTGTATATTTAGCAATCTACAGGTTAAAATCACTGATAAGAAACATCAGATATCATAGCTATGAATGCAACGAGGGGGATGTTTTTGATAATGTGCAGAACAGTGCATGCAGAGAGGTTGAGTGGAAAGGTAATAAATTAAAAAAATCTTAAGATACGTAAGAAAATACTACAGATGTAAATATGTGCTTAATAAATAAATTGCACACTTTGAAAGTTGAAATATCTCATTCACAACAGTGTATGTTGAAATTGCAATTTTGTTAAAAATACCAATGTGGAATTTGTTTTTAGATACAACCTTTAAGAAAATAATCAAGAAGTACTGGCATTTTTCGGTTTGTGGATACAGTAGCATGATCCAGTAAGGTCATAGTTGATTCTCGCTTTACAACTGACGGAACTTTAGTTAAAATTGTGTTCACTATGTATTCTCTTCATATGTTTTTCAGTTCTTAAGTTTCCATTGTTTCGAAATCCAAATATATCATATGCTAAAAGCAAGTATCTTCCTAGGAAAACTTAACAGTTCATATCTTGTCATAGGTTATCCGGCAGATTTTGGACAATGTGTCATAGATGGGTGATATAGTTTGCACAGGCTATTTTGTACAACGTACTATAGGTGGGTGTCAGGGTGCTAATTTCTGTCGATATATAAACGGATAATTACATTTATGGGGACATATGCATGTTGAATTCGCTATATGCAAGTTGTTTTATTTAAATGTCTCTGTCGCTAGAGGAAGTGATTCTTAATTAAGAATTTATTTATTTAACTATCAGAAAGACTAAAAGTAGAAGGCTAAATTCGATATTTGTATCGTAAATGTGATGTGATTATAATTTTTAACGTAGCTTCAACAATTTTTCAGTCATATCGCTACGATGTCTGCAGTGTGGCAGTTTATAGTGATGTCTAGCACTGGGACATGATGCCACAGACATGTAGCATGATGTCCCACCCAGTCACATTATCCTGACATCAAATCGACCAGTCCTAACACTAACCTCTTAATGCTGAGCGCCAAGCGAGGCAGCTGTTAGTACCATTTTTGTATGTATTTTGTATGACTCTACTGAAGATAGAACCCGCGACCTCCCGCATACGAGGCGGACGCTCTAACCACCAGGCCACCGGATTGGTTTAATGCATCGTAAATGTCTAAATTAAAATTGTTCAAATTAAGTTATTTGATCAGACGTGTTGTGTAATCCTTAATCTAATTAGCTTTGAAAAAACACTGGACAGTGAAAGTAATCAGATATTCCACACTGGACTGGAACTGATACCCACCAACAGCTGGTTTATGTATTCAATAGGATTCAAGTTCTATGGGTAAAATACTTTCAGGGCAGTCTCTACTCCTCTTCCTAGCTGTATTGATGTAATTGATTCAATAAATAGTATTGAACACCTTCTAAAGTTATTCTTCAATAAGAAACACCATTGCATGGAAGAAGCGGTAAAAACACAGGATTGAAATTGTAATAGAATTGAAACTGGGTTTGTTTTCTTTTTTACTGGATTATATGAACAACATAAACACAATTTGATGTATGATATCATATGCTAAAGGCAAGTATCTTCCTAGGAAAACTTACAGTTCATATCTTGTCATAGGTTATCCGGCAGATTTTGGACAATGTGTCATAGATGGGTGATATAGTTTGCACAGGCTGTTTTGTACAACGTACCATAGGTGGGTGTCAGGGTGCTAATTTCTGTCGATCTATAAAAGGATAATTACATTTATGGAGACATATGCATGTTGACTTCGCTATACTGCAAGTTGTTTTATTGAAATGAATTTATATATATATATATATATATATATATATATATATATATATATATATATATATATATATATATATATATATATATAAAGATAGACAGAGAGAGAGAGACAGAGACAGAGAGAGACAGAAAAGACATATAGACAAGACAGACAGACAGACAGACCGTTCGACCGACCGACTGCTCATACCCTTTACGGATCCACCACAAGTACTTATACGTACAGACGGCACCCATAGGTTACGTCTATTTTCGTGGCTTCACCAGATGATACATGTAAGTACGGACAGCAAACTGCACTATAGATAGTTACGGTTAGCCTTAAACAGAGATACACAACTGACAACAAGCCATTCTATGGACAGCTACTCTCAACCCTAAACAGACAGCACGCCACTCTATGGACAGCTACGCCCAACGTTAAACATCTACCGTTAACCTAAACAGCCCTATGGCCGGAGAACATAACAGAGAACTTTCACACCCGGACAAAAACCAAAAAACCTGTGTCTCAGTTTGAAATGAATCTACCTTAAATCCATAAGAGAGTGAATGGTAGTCATGGTGACATATTCATTTCTGTCACACCTTTCATGACTTTCATATTATATAGCTTCAGAATCTCTCACCTCTAAAAACAATGATTCACCCCAGGTAACGTTGTACGCCTGCACAACGAATAAAGGTGAAAAACAGATATAAGGCAAAATCAAGTCATTTATTGCTTTATTCTGTGACAGAAATTACCTGAGTTGAAGACGGCTTCATTTCAAATGACAAATACGGAAAAATTTGACTTTTCGGGACCTGAAACTTAGGAAAAGTGGTTTCATCGCTTTAAATGCTTTCGTCAAGCGTTAGGACTTATTGAAAAAGAGGAAAAAATTCATGTAAATACCTTGGTTTATTCCTCTGAAGTGTGGCTCTTGAATTTTGTCCTCGTTCTACCTGACAGAAGAATATTAAGAGAAGTGGTAGCCCGCGACAGATAGATTCGTGAGATATTTCATTCCCAAGAAGAATGCAATTTTTGAAATGGCAATATTTAATCAAAGAAATCGGGAAGAGGGGGAAAAGCAGTTGACAGTTTTGTTACATCTATCTATGTGTTAGAAGATAATTGTAATATCGGGCCGCTACATGATGAAAGGATCAGAGATCGACTTGTAGATGGATTGAGATTCAAAAAGGTCTTAAAAATTGCAGTTAGATGCAAATCTAACTCTAGAGTCTGCCGTTAATCAAGCTCGACAAAATGAAGCTGTGAGAAAGCGACCATCAGCCATATGAGCAGTGGAAACAAATAAATGAAAAGCGTAAAATCGTCTGCACGAAAATATGGGAAATAGAGACAAAATCCCATGAGTTCAACAGAATAAAGTCAGAAAAAAGGATGCATGGGATGTGGAAGCAAATTTAATTATTTTCGTGACCAATGTCCAGCAAAAGAAGCAGAATACCAGAAGTGTAAGAATATGGGACATTATGCAAAATGTTGTTTGTCAATATCAGCAGTTAGCTGAATAGAATCGAGAGCAGTACCTGGATTTCTAGGAACTATTAGCATAAAGAATAGTCACCCGTAGATAACGCGTGTCAAACTGAACAAGATTGATACTGGATCTAATGTTTCTGTAATTCTTGAGAGGGATTTACCAAACACTTGGAGACCAAAGACTATCAAAGTCTGATCGAAAACTGTATGGACCTGGAAAGCCTGAACTGAAAGTGCAGTGAATATTTTTACATATGGACTGGAATCAAACAATTTGTTTAGTGTTCAAGACATATTTGTCATAAAGGGACTGCATCAGGCACTCTTGGTCAGGCACGCTATTCAGGATCTCAAGATTATTGAATAGTTGAATATATCCTCAGTAAATGACTCAAGCAAATATATCCTCAGTAAATGCCTCAGTCAAATACATCCTCAGTAAATGCCTCTGTCAAATACATCCTCAGTAAATGCCTCAGTCAAATACATCCTCAGTAAATGCCTCAGGCAATTACATCCTCAATAAATGCCTCAGGCAAACACATCCTCAGTAAATGCCTCAGGAAAATATATCCTCAGTAAATGCCTCAGGAAAATATATCCTCAGTAAATGCCTCAGATGAAAAGTTTCAAAATGCAAGCATAATTCACGATAAATGTATAAATTTAGATAGTGATTATCGCGAGAAATTCTCAAATTTGTGTAAAGGTCTAGGGGAAAAAATGGTTCTATGTGATAACTCTGGATAAAAATGACTAACCTTATGCCTTTTCTACCCCAATAAGGGTTCCTATCACTTTATTGAATAAAGTTCAAGATAAGCTTGGATAAAATGGAAAAAATTAGTATTATTTCAAAAGTTGACGCCGACCTTTTGAATTGATTTCATAACCATTTCTAGTATTTTGTCGTGCTGTTTCTGCGTTTGGATATTAATATAAATCGGATAGAAATTGGTAAAGATACACTAGATAGCCATTTTGCAAATTTCTAAGATCATCACGATTTATTTAGTCTGTTTTGGAAGCTGCTCTCATGCTACGAAGAGATTAGATGATGTTGCCGTCAGCAAGTTGTGACATTATTAGAGAGGCATGCGGTAATTAGGACAAGCTTTGGTATTTACATTTAAAAAAGTACATGCATTTAGATTAGAACTAATTCAGTAGATATATTATTATGTAAAGCAGAAATGTAATCACTTGGTGCATACAATTGCATCGAAATTAAATGTATTCTCACCTAATGGTATACATGTCGTGGGTTGGAGGCGGAAGCATAAAGTTAATATATTGTTACAATAAAATGTAGGAGATGCGTTTGGTTATAGCGCCCCGTTTTGAATTTCTTAGGTTTGTGTGATTATTTGTTTGATTATTGGAATTCGGTGCAATGGGAAATATTCCTTAGCCCGAAATACTTAGCCAATTACTAGGAGCAAATTCACGGAGAGAAAGTGTTAGTGAGTTTTCATGATGACATGGTCAATGAGTAGCGAATTCAGACCCAAACCGTATGACAGTCCCTGTCATAATGTAGTCCATATTATAATCTAGTGGTGTACATTGGTGATGTGACTGCAGTTGCATTATTTACGATAGGAAACCGGTAAATTGCACAATAGAATAAACAAGAAGTGACTCCGCATATACCGTTATGACGCCATATTGGCAAATGCGATGGAGTTGTACTGGTGTGATGTGCCTTGAAACGATATATTGACTGGCCTAAGATGGCGTAGTTAAAATAGTTCCCTGTGTTAGAGTTTTTACGTCGTAAACTACTGACGGTACGGAAAGTAGATGAAGAGAAAATATGCAGATGTGCGGTTGATAGAAAATGTGGTCTTGCATTGATTAAAGTAAAATTTATGCAAAGAATGGACACGTCAGGCCTTCTATTTTACAACTGAAGTTGTATAGAAGTCTTTGGAAATTTGCGATAAACTTATGACTTTAAGTGGGAATCGAGCGAGGGTTTTGACGACGCTCGGTCAAGCAAAGACCGCTGGCTTGTAACATTAAATTTTTAATCATCACATGTAATAACCATAATGTATTTGTGACGTGCTAGATAATTTACAGTACGTTTCCTACAGATATCAAACTTTCTAGATAGTATTAGACCATTGCACTCTTCACCATGTATCTCAGATGCTTTTATTCTCAAAATATTTGCAAATTCGTTCATTTATGATTTACAAGAAGGTTTGTAAATGTCAGAATCTTGTGACTTTACGGCTTGCACATGCGACGTTTTCCAAGGCAAGAACAAGATGAGCGATTTGACAGCCACACCCATGAATGTCAATAGGCAGATGAAAGCCTGTCGACTACAGGATGCTGCCCGTGAGTTGCACGAGCTTGCTTTACAGTATCAGAAGATAATTTAAATTCTTGTATTACAAGAAGAAAGGTAGAAATTTCAAATTAAAACTGTTTTCAAGCTGTCGTTATCTGGACAGAGGGAAATGTGAATTTAGATTAATCACACAGCATTGATTTCAACGCCATTAAGGACAAACATTTAAACATGAAGTCATCTGTGATTTTTTATTAAAAGTCATAGAAAAGGCGCTAAATCTGCTTCCGTTTAGTTATGTTACCGTGAACTCATAAAACTTAAAATAACTCAACGAAGGAAGTGACAAGTTGATCAAATGCCCTCATTTAAATGACATGAGCACAAAACGTGATGCGGAATTGCTTAGAATGTGATTGATGTTATTAAATTGGACTCTGTGGGACTATGATTCAAGTATGGCTCATCAGGCGATGATTGGGAACCCACATCAAGCTGAATCATATCGTCTTTATTTAAAATACAAATGAATAATTTTGACATAATCTTGGCACAATATTTAGAGCTACTTTTAATGCTTTTATGTGAACGACACGATCTTTCTAAAGGAAATTAGTTTTCCACAATATTTGTATCATTTAGCGATATTTTATTTGTCTTGGGTGATGGGCTGAGTCCATTGAGTGGATAGTTCTCCAACCATGGATATTATCTTTTATAACATTTCAAAAGGGAAGGAGTGCTATCGAGATGGGAATATTGAAGATATTTATTAATATTTATTAATTATTATTAGTATTTATTAATATACTGTATGGATAAAATGTCAATTTATTTGTTCATTGTTGCGATCGTTTATCAAATTGAAATTAGAATAAAATAAAACCACTTTGAAGCTTCTGTCTTGAAGTATTAACCATTTTAGCTATCAGAGCAAAATATTCGTCATATTCTGTTCGATTTTGTCTGAGCGATCATTTTCTTGAAATAGGAAGAGACCAAACCGCTGAGATGACAATGAAAACAGTGACTCTTTCCCAAAAGCATCCCTCAGTAAAGATAAAATCATGTAAACGGATATTTTATCAACTATAAAATAAATCTCTGACGCAGCTGCCATTGGTTTCCGCAACTGATATGATAGCGATGTAATGAAAACTGATTTAGAACTAATTTACATATATTTGAATAAATCCGTTGTAGTTTCTAATTTTGTCAGTGCTGTACGCAGTTGATGATAATGCAAATTCTAACAATTATTCACTCATCCAAGAATCCATTTTCCGGTATTGTTGTTATATTTAGACTTCTAAAAATGGAGTGGGCAGTTCCCCAGAAAACAGTATCATGGATCGGTATTAATGATCAGAATCAATCATCCGATGATAAAATCTTGCTGTCAGTGCCGATCGTTTGGTGGGCGTACACATGAAAATGCCAATTAATGCTTATCTAAGTAGCAGCCTCCAGCAGATCCTCTTGATGTAGAAAACCTTGGATGAATGTTCAATGCAGTCAAAAACGACAAACATGCTGACATGGCCATTTGAATCCATTGATAGGATCGCAAGATAATGTTATTGCACCAAGGTCACCATTAACATTATTGAGAAAGAAATGCAGACCTAAAACGTTACTACGAATAATAACTCCATACAATCAGAGAAATGACGTGTTATTTATGAAGATTCCATTTAGGCACTCATTGGCTGGGGGGTGGGGGTGGAGCGAGTGGCCGAGTGGTCAAAAGCGCTTACCGTTACGAATCACTGCCATCTCACTTATGTCTGCCTAGGTTCGAGTCTCGGGTTCGGTCAATGTGGGTATGTAAGAAAGCTTACCGGTAGTCGGTGGTTCATTTTGGGGTTTTTCCCGGGAACCCGGTTCTTCCTCCACCATTAATACTGGCCACCATGTATAGCCTATCGTGTGATGAAAAATGGCGTTAAACTCCATAACAACAATAACTATTAGTTGGGGATTGGCGAGTGGTCTAAAGCGCTAACCATTACGTCTCACTGCTGTCTGTGTTAGTTTAAGTTTCGGGCTCGGCCAGTGTGGATACGTTAGAAAGCTTGCCAGTAGCTTATCGTGGGTTAGTGGTTCTTTCTAGGGTTTTCCAGGGTTCTTCATCCACTACTTATACTGGCCGCATGCATTGAGATGAAAAATGGCGTTAAACCCTACAACAATAAGAGCAACTAGTTTAGAAAGTTCCATGTCTGATGTGATCAGTCTAATAAAAACATAATCAACGGAATATTTTCTTCGTTATAATAATGCTATTATATTGTATGTTTCGTATTCTTTCCTCTTTTATTTTGACATATATATATATATATATATATATATATATATATATATATATATATATATATATATATATATATATATATATATATATATATATATATATATATATAGTCATTTATGAAAGAAAATATGGTGATTCTTTTAGACCATCTACTTTAATCTACTTTGCAAAATTAGAGTAAGAATTTTGTGATTTTAGTGTGATTGTGACCTTGACACCAGATAATTGTGACCTTGATACCAGATAATTGTGACCACGATAACAGACGTTTCATTCAGTGATATAGCGAGCACATGATGTTTCTAGTTGGTATCAGTCGAATACAGTTATAGAACAGTCGTGAAAATAATTAGGAAATTCATTACCTTTGTTAGTACGCCAAAAGTGACCGATTCTCGTTACCGTAATTGATTTCAGTCAAGTGAGTTAACGCTCGCATTTCGATGTCATTGCCCTCTTGTATAACTAGTCATAAATAACCTCACAAAATGACATTGTTTTAACTATACTATTTATATACTGTTAGTTTTACGAAGTGGCTTTCAATGTGAAATTAGAAAACCTCATTAAAAAAGCCTATTTGTACGTGTAAACTATTGGATGGAGATAGCTGTTTGCAGTATTGTTGAGTTTGTTCTCCATTTTGCGTAGTAATAAATTGTATATAATTTTTTGGACTGTATTTGATTCAGTTTTATCTCTTCAGTTTCTTACCTTCGCGAAGGATTGAGAACATCGAAGCTCAATGCCGATTTAAAAACACCGCTTCAGTTGCACACTATACGTGTGAAATATAAGATGGAATAAGCGAGATTTTGTCAGTAATGTTACGTTTGTTCTCCAGCTTACGTAGTGATAAATTTGTTTTACCCTATTTGCTTCAATTTCTCCATTAGAGGTTCGCACCTTTGCAAAGGGTTGAAAATTTAAAGTACACGCATGTCTTTGATTTTGCGTACTGCTTATCCTTGCTATTGCGTAATCAATACTGCTAATCCTTGCTATAGCGTAAACAATACTGCTAATCCTTGCTATAGCGTAATCAATACTGCTAAACCTTGCTACAGCGTAATCAATACTGCTAAACCTTGCTATAGCGTAATCAATACTGCTAATGCCTGCTATAGCGTAAGCAATGTGCACAGACTAAAAGATGTTTGCAGAACGTACTATCTGTGGCATTTATATATCTGAATGAATGTTTTGATTGAAGTTGACGGGGTTGACTGGGATTGATATGGGTTGATTGAAGTTAATGGGGTTGACTTTGTTTGATATAGGTTGATTGAAGTTGATGGGGTTCATTTCGGTTTATTTCAGTCAGAGAGTACACATCTATGTTCTTTTGATATTAAGCATCTTTTAGAACTCTGATAGAATGCTTTAGAACACTGCTAGTATGTTTTAGAACACTTTTGTATCTTTTAGGACACAGCAAGCATTGCATGGCTGCTTTCACGTCCTGAATATCAGAACCAAAATATTTTTAAAAATTCGCCAAAACCGTTTCCTTATTTTTTATATTTTAATTTTTATATGCGCACTTCAGAAGATTGCAGTGCTTCAACTGCGGAAAATTGTTTATGCATTTCAAGGACGGAAAGGTTGTGTCGAATTTGAAGACATTTTTTGAGTACACAGAATCCGTCATTGTCATTAATTTTTTGCCTCAGGCAGCATATAGTTTCTATAGTAATCAAACATAATGTGGATTCAAGGATTTAAAAACATATGCTAACTATATTTCTTGATTTGTTTTGTTAGAATGTTTGATCACACTTTGATTGTGACTTCCTCAATTTCAACGGTGCACCA
This sequence comes from Potamilus streckersoni, assembly GCA_016746295.1. Taxonomy (NCBI): domain Eukaryota; kingdom Metazoa; phylum Mollusca; class Bivalvia; order Unionida; family Unionidae; genus Potamilus; species Potamilus streckersoni. The sequence continues at coordinate 1,949,603 of JAEAOA010000363.1, read as the reverse complement.
AACTCCACGGTGCAGGATCCAAATGCACAATATTATAGATTTCAATCCTGGTATTATGATGACTGGTTACTAAGTATGTACTTCCCCATGTTAAAGAGCAAACAATTAAGTTAAATATTCTATTGGGACGATTTCAGAAAGAAATTTTGTTATTTGTACACAATGAACAAATAGCTTCCCAAGTTTTCATAGCGTCAGATTATAAAAGAGGCCTTCAGCCGTTTTCTTATAGCCATTTACATATGTCATTCATAAAGGTTACAACACAACCCTTCCAGTTTTTGTAGCGTGTTTTGATCACAACATTTGGATGTAATCGTACCTGTACATGCTTGAGGCTAGCCTTATATAGTATTTGTGAAAATGTTTGAATTTTTCTTAAAACATATTCTGTATGATGGTAGATTGAATGTAGAAACTTGGTACTATCTGGCCTTTGACGGCGAAATGATTTAATTATCATGTCTTTCTGTCTGTCTGCTTGAATATTTACCTACCTAAATATCTTACATATATATCTATCATCATATACGAGAAATGTTTGTATAAACTTTGCAACAGACCCCGAACTTTTTAACTTTATGAATTCATGCTTCACTCTGTTGTAGACGCAACCTTATTAGGGATTGTTTTCGACAAATGGATGTTGTAATATATTACAGTTTTATGTGACTCCTATTAAGCTACATATCTCAAATCTTGAAGAGTTTGTTTGGTTTATACTAAATTATTCAAAAGGAAACTCATAACAAAAACTACCGATGTTTTATCATATGATGTGGCAGCTGACATTAAATTTTATTCTGTTCGCCTCACTGCAGTTAAAAATAATTGCAGTCATTTAAATAGTCGATTATATATTGATAACTTAAGAGACAATCAGTAGAGTTCATATAAAGTTGTAAATACAATCAATGCCATCAGTTTAATAGATATATGATTGATTGCTGCAACAAAAATAGGGTATTTTTTGGGAAAGAAATCTATATAAATGTAGTAATTGGACCATATCAAATAGGTTGGAGTGATACTTTTATGCAATAAATTGCAAAACGCATATAGACATATACACAAGCCAATTGCCTTGTGAGGCTTTAAACTGAATAGATCAAACAGGTGGAAAATAAGTGTATTGTTGCCAAAACAGCAGCAATATCTAGAACCGCACTGATTACATCTACCTTGACACGAAAACAGGTTGTTGTTGTTGTTGTTGTTGGCAATTATAGTCGTATATGCATGTGTGTTTTCCTGACGACTGCTAAAGACTCCAGAGAGACCAGAGACCCCATCTGAAGGGTGGGACTCTATTAACCCCCCATATGGTTGGCCGTCGGCCCGGGTCCACAGAAAGGCACTTGGCCCAGGGCTGGGCCTTATCGCTAATTCCAGACCTTAAGACCTTGACATTCACACGATCTGCAGAGGAAGAACACCACCCAAGCCAGCAGCACGAAGAAGAGTACAAGGAGAGCCACCACCCCAGCAAGGCCCGCAGAGCCCCACATGATGAATAATAACATAGAGACAAGACAAGACAAACGAACATTAACAAGAACCACGGCAGGAATTCTTTACTCTACATAGGCTTGCAGAGCTCAGGATCCCACCCAGGCGTATGCTAGTAAATTTTCTCTAGCGCCTGTTTATAGCACCAATTGTCACATAAACCAGTTTGGGATAGGAAAAGAATATATACTGAAGAATAATATAGTCCTAAACTCTCTTTGCTGGCTAGCCAATACAAATGGGCTGAAAAATCTTATCTTTAAACGACTTTCACACCTTGCCTATTGTCGTCTTATTACATGGCGCTGCCTCACATCGTTAAAATATCTAGAAAATGGAAACATCTTCAAACGGACTTGTATGATTATTGTTATTATAAGCACATTGAATCTTTATCAACTCGTATTAATAATGGGTTATGTATAAATATGGCATTATAAATTTGCGAAACATATTTCCTACGAAAAAGATGATTTATTGCAAGTAAAAACAAAACATTAAAAACACAACATTGTTATGAGACTGACAGTCATTTTTATGGATTACAATCTATTTCATCTGCTATCGTCTGCTCGATAATGTTCCGCATGACTGACTAAGCTAAAATACTCTCTTTTAATGCAAAATTTGAAGAGTGAATGAAACAGTACAGAAACCCAAATAATATCCATCTCGTGTGAATCATTGAACATACTCTATTCGTTCTTAGAGTTAGAAGATGATCATGACGTCACTAGTTGGTCTGGTTTCTATGAGTAGGTGGGTGATGATCATACTAATTTGTCTATTGAACTGTGTGGCACACTGGAGAAGATATGGCGCATTGGATTTCTTGATAAGTACGTGGTACAGTTATGAGATTAGTTTCGCTAGTGCTTCTGCACTTTATTTTCAGGTATACTCTGTTCAAAGTCTGTAACTCCTGTACGTATGTATCTTTGCCACGTGTAAGATATTCTCAAGACGCAAGGTCAATGTTGTAGTCTTTAAAGAATGATTTGATGGAATATTTCAAGCTTTTCATTTGACTATTCTGAGACCGTGTTCTTTCCGTAGAAGATTTTTTTTTGGTATATGATTATCTGATATATTTCAGATCTGATGTTTCCAACTCGTATATGATTTCATAAGCAGAGTGTAGAATGTCTTCCGCTGTGAGTACTTCAAGGTTTGTCCTACATGCATTATATTCATCAGTTTTTGCAGACAACCCATGTGGCATCTGCACACTCTCCAGATTTGGCTTGCGTAAACAAGGTCCGAAACACAATGACTGTTTGAAGCCTGTCACATCTATGCCACATAACATTTGCGCTTAGTCTGCCAAAGGCCACATTAGCTTAAGTAATTCTGACTTTAATTTCGATGTGGAAGCCATTGACAGTGTAATATTACTACTATAGATGAACTTGTCTAATACCAAGGAAAGCTTTGCCTTTAACTTTGAGGGTAATCTGCAAGCAAAGCTTTCCTGATGCATTATCTCTGTTGTCCTGACTTATACTCACCATTCTTTAGCAAAGAAAACATTCACTTCTAATAACCTCGCCTTTGTACGTATTCAGCTCAGATTAAACAGTTTGCCATCATTTTGGTATCTATCCCAGTGTAATGGTCACAAAAGGCATTGATAGATATGGTATAAAACATAGTGCTGAATACGTTAGGGACCCACTACACAGCCCTGCTTGATTGCAAGGAAATGGTTCATATGACATGTCGTCGTCAACAACACGAGCGATAAAACCATCATGGAATTGCCCAACAATTATGATGATGAATATTTCTGCAAAAATTATTTTTATGTGATCTTCTAGAGCTATCCAAGACAGACTGCCTAAAAGGATTTGGTCATGTCAAACGTCTTGTACAAGTTATGTTCTTGGCATTTCTCATTGAGCGGACATGCTAAACACACCATGTCTGTAGCCCTCTTATTCTGATGCCACACAGATTCTCAGGATAGAGACCTTGATGGCTGTTTTGCACACAAGAATACAGCAGAATGATGCCCCGATGGTTGTCGGAGGATTGTTTTGTATTTCTGCCTGTATATATGGGAGAGGACTACATCCTAGCATTCTTGGCGTATCGTTACTTGCGTCCACAATGACTGGAAGAGATGATCTATTTTCTATGCCACGAGTAAGCCCCTGACTTTGTACATTTATGCTGGTTCATCATCGGTTTCACGTGTTTTGATATTTGATTGCAGATCATTGTTTTGCTTATTTCCAGTCAGAGTTCGATGATGAACAAGCGATAGGTTATTTTCCGGTTGGCACAATCAGTGCTGTCATTGGTAGACATTTGTTAATTGAGGATATTGCCGAAGTGTTCAGCTCACCTCTGAAGTGATGTTTTTTGTTATTGGCCTGTGTGATGCTGTCAGCATCCAGTAGCGGAGATTTTCCTGCACGAGACTCGTATATTGTTTTCAAAGCATCAACAAACTTCGTATCATTCTTGTTTTTGTGTTACTGAATCTTATCTACCTTGTTGATCAGTCTTGACTCTTACAACCTCTAACATTGGATTGAAAAAACATCTTGATGTTGTTAAAGAATGCCTCTTTAGATGACGATATGCTGACTTCTAAACTGGTGTTTTGCGGCCGATTTAGCATTCTGTGTATGGCACCATCATTCTCATCACACCATTTACGCCGATCTTCTTCGCTTTGGCTGCTGAAGAAGATGGTGCAGTCGGCTCTTAATCAGACCGTTGTCCTTCCTTAGCATGGCGAGATTCACTCACGACAATGCGTATATGTTCTACTGCACATCTGCTAATGTCATGCACTATCTACACCTAGGGAATGGAGCACAAACATTATCTAAATTAACCCTGCAAGAGGGTTAAATCTGACAACGTATTCCTGAACTTTATGTTGACTATAGTAAAATTTCAAGTTCTGCAAATTCCTGATTTAATGATATCAACAAATACTATTTGTTGTTGTTGTTGGCATCAGATCGTCTTCGAGAGACGATGGTGTAGCTCCCTGTTTTGGTGCCTTATCTGCACCGTCACAAGTGGCTGAAGAGTCCGACCCTTGCGTGACAATCTTTGTTGCACTTGCTGCAGGTGAAGATTGATTCTTGTTGAGACTGTTGTTGTTTCGCCTTCCTCTTGGCTCTCTTTGTAGCGAGGTTTGCCTTTATCATTTCTTCGGCTTTTTGGAATGCCTTGTCTGACAGCAAGTCGCCACTCGTAGAGGTTGTTAGCACAGCTCTTACAATTTGCTATACCCATAGGCTAACATTGTGGAGGAAATACTGCATGTTTCTCTCATATTGCGTCATTGGCCCACACAAGCGACGATGTGTTCGTTTTACACACATTTGGTTTGCAGGATAAGATGTTGCTGTCGCCACGAAACGTTAGGATTGTAACTGTCATGATGACTATAACTCGTTATATGAGCACGAATCAGTAGAACAACTCTTTTGACAAAAGTTGAGAATGCAACAGAAAGACGGAACACACTGCATGTGCTTTTGGATGGAATGAAAGTGTAGTAGTCACATAAACGAAAAGATAAAGGAAAAATATCCACATGTATTCACGAGGGAATGGCGGAATTGATACGCCCGCACTGGATGCTACTGAACCAAATGATTCTTTTTTAAGTATGATTGTATTCGTTTTGATAATTGTTCTGTTAATAATAAAAGTTATTTTGATGGAAGCTCTTTTTTGTGTGGGTTTTTACATATATTTTATTCTTGCTGGTCCAGGTAAGAACTTCACTTTTTCCAGTTAGCAAATTGTGATTTTCAAATGAACAATAATTTTTTAAAAATTAATTTAATTATGAAATAGATCATAAATTCGTCATATCTTCCCGTCATTGTTGTTGATTATTTATTGCATCTGCATGTCCGTTTATCCCCAAGCACACATCTTAGTGTATAAACTTCACAGTCTTAATCAGCTATTGCAAGTAGCCATGGTTATTTGCAAATCATTAATGGAAAGTGCATACCATATTTCTTCTCAGTGAGGTACTGATTTAGTGTCAATCTAGACTCATTAGTCTGCCCTGTTGTCTGTGTTTAGTTATATTTATACTGTGAAGGATGACTGACGAAAAGAGATGTAGCTAAGATGTACGCTCACTTCTATATTCAGGAAGTGCAAGGCTAGTTATTCTCAATTTAGCAATTCTAAACATTCTGGTTCATGAAAGCAAATTTTTGCGGCCGTAACACATTATAAATTAAAGTGAATTCTTAAAACGAAACTTGTTTAGCATTAGAATTTCCACATCCCAACTTAAGACGTGTCACCTGATGCTTCCGTCATCGCGTTTCTGTGTCATAAGTAATCTTATCTTGTAGATTTATGTACATGCATTGTAAATTACAAAAATGTCCAGAAATAGCGACCAGTACAAACTCTCATTAAATACCTTTTGTAGAATTTATGAGCAATATAGTGAATGTCATGTCTTTTGCCAGATTATAGATGTAACTCATAGACAATTGGGTCTGGAGGAAATGCTAAAGAAAAACGAACAAGAATAATCTGATATATTCTCAACCTTAACATCACCGCTAATGTGTTTCTAATGAAAGACTTCATCCGATTCGGCTATTCTTAACATTCCAGTGGACACTCCTGAGTCTGTAGTTGCAGAGCATGTCCATTTCGAATTCTGTTTTACCGTTGTTTGATGTGACGCACAAACTCAGCCTTTAAAAGATCACCGCAAGGGCACGCAATCGGTATAAAAGTCAAAGTTCTATTTTGAGGGCTGGAAATCATTTTATGTTGTCCTTTCCTTCTAGTGGGTTTGTTATCTCCGGTTGTCTTTTCTTAGCCTGAGTTATGGTCAGATGTTTTGGTTTATAACAATCTATTTCGGAGGTGATACTGTAGATGTTGTCGAATTTGCAGGCGATAAATTTGTGGTTACTTTCACTGCTTTTGCCGTTTCATTCCTTGCTACTTTCTTTTGGGTTGTTTCCCGTGTCTTAAGAAGATTTTTGAATATTTCATTGCACTGCGTATTGTCCTCAGGAGCGGCGAATTTTTACCTTTTAAGTACCACTCTCCATTAGTGAATAGTAAAATCCACGTTTAATGGTCTACGTTTGACTTCAATATTAGTAACGAGATGTGGGATAGTTTTGCTCAACCATTTCTCGGTAGTTTGAAAGTTGTATGGTTTGTGTTACAACAACGTGTTCAAGCAAAATGTGTGGATATTATGTTTACTTTGACCTTAATGATTAAGACATCTGATATCTTTTCTTTTATTGATTTGCCTTTAGTCTCCTCGATTTTATCCCAGACCTGTTTTGCATTTCTTTTGATATGTCATGACGAACAGTAACTAGGCCAGTTCTTCTGGTTTTGCAGAGAAAGTGACTTTTGGCTAAATTATTTTTTGCTTCATATCTTACGAAATCAGAAGATAAGTTAGAATCCTTGAGTTTGTTTCGTGCCCATTTTTTAGTTTGCTTGTCTGCTTGTATTTGTCATTTCACCATGGGAATGACGGATCTGCACCCATCCACCTGTCTTTAGGATGCTCAGGGATTCCGCTCAGGACAGAGCTCCAATTACATTTTTTGTTGCAGATATTGGTACTTTCGTCTTATATCTTATCCAAAGCACTGCCTTCAAGGATATTACGGAGTGCAACCCAGCAGTCATCTTTGTCTAATCTCCACCTACATATCGGCTTTTTTAGTATTGTGTGTGGATACATTAATGTTGATTATTGCAGGGAAATAATCTCTGTCAAGTGCAATAATTTGAGCAACTTCCCTTTTAGATATTTTAGCTATATTGGGCGATCAGATGGTTAAATCGATTGCAGACAGTTTATCATTTCCCTGACCGATTATGGTGCATGCTCCATTATTTACTATTACTTGCTTGGTCTGTGTGACCCTGTTTCCGATTATTTATCTAGGTGGTTTACACCACATTTTTCTCTTTGAAATCCTCATATGGTATTGTGTAATCTTCTGAGTGTTTAGCATTTGAGTCTCTTCCTTGTTGGTCCTTGTATTCGTAACCGTAATGTTTATGACCTACCCTTGCAAAACCTGTCGTTGGGGTGCTCGTCGTCAAGGCTCCTAAACGATCTCCTTCGATCACAAGTCGACCGTGACCCGGGGATCGAACTACCCTTCCGTGTCAATATACACCACACGTTTTACTAATTGGTGTAACGATTCGTACAATGTTACGCGATCATCAACTGCAATGATGGCATTTGTAAATTATTTGGCTTCTACAAAGTCCAGTTCATCTTCATAATTGACAAAGATCAAGATGTTACGAAGGACGTTTACGTCTTTCATGACATTTGTGTTGTCGTGAATCATCTAGAAGTAACGGAGAGCTTCAGACAATTAGTCAAACTTGTGTAGACACGGTCGTTGTGCCATTTGCCCCACACAAAACCTGTCAACAGTAACAGAATGAGTAACAGAACTGCTAAATCGCTTGAACTCCAAATGCACCCTGTGTATGCCATACACCTCCTGGACAATCTGGCTATGGAGCCAATCCAGAAAACTGTCAGACCTGAAGAAGAGGAGGAGACGAGAAAAACAAAATGAAAAGGAGAAGGAAAAGAAGAGAGATCATGCCTCGCTTTTTGCTAATTCATGTGTGTGAGGTGAAGCCAGCGGCAGCACCAACACAAGCAAGTCAGTTGCAGTCACAGCCACAAGAACATGCAGTACATTGAGCAAAGAAGGCAAGGCGGCCTGATCATCATCCCTGGTTGTGGCACAGAAGACATAGTGAACAACACGTGATCATTATCCCTCAAAGTGAAGACTGGAATAGTGAAGTCACTCAATCCCCGTCTGCGTTCACAACGGCAAACATTAATTGGAAGAACGACTGGAGCCGACGATATGCCTGTGGTTCCAGACCAGGGATGTGACACAATTAGCCAGGAGCAATTAGAGTTCTCAGGGCTAATCAGTTCTCGAGAAACGAAACACTATTCAAGTTGTCAATTTGTGCGAATGTGGAGAAATGTGAGTATAAACACTCACGCCTTTACTCATACGTGTGTATGTGTGTGTGTATTCGTTTGCGTACGTTTATGGTGATCGTAGAGTGTGTATTTTACGTTTGTGTGAATAGTAGAGTGAGTGTTTTTATGCGTTTGCGTACGTTTGTGTGGATAGTATATAATTTGTTATTGTTTCTCTTTCCTACTGTGTGGAAAGTTATATTGTGTTTTTTCTCTTCCTTTCTGTATGGATAGTAGATATTGAGGTTTTTGATAATAGAGATGCTATGTTTTTTCTTCTTTTCCCTTCTGTGTGGATATTATATAATAGGTGAAGTGTGTGTGTGTGTGTGTGTGTGTGTGTGTGTGTAAAGATGTTTCCCTTCACTTCCGTGTTTCAAGTATATGATTTAAAGCGGTCGTCAGTCTTTGTACACCAAATTCCAACTAATACAACGATTCAAATTCACAACTCAGCCAATGCTTGATTAATTGAATGGGTGGCCCACACTACATTGGTATAAGGACATCAATTAGCACAACTGAACTTGATTCTACAACAGCACCGGCACTTGCAGTGGGGCCGGATCAACTTGTGGATGGCCGGTTAGGGTCCTGAATAGATGTCATGGCGGTGATTCTGGCGTGTTGGTGTCTCACTTCCTGGGGCCCTTCCTTTTTGTTGGCCAGCCGCGTCGACATACACTGAAAGAATGAAAGGAAACAAAGGTCAGAAGTCATCTGGTATTGCCAAGGCCCAGCTCTCGGGCTAAACGCTCAGCCTAGGGATAAGTGCCTCTCTCAGAAAGCAGTGACACCCTATCAGGGAATGCATTTAGCCTGGGCCGAGTCTATCTCCAAAAGGTGCTATATCCCAACCAGGGGCAAAAGGCCCAGCCTGGGGCTGTAATCAGTCAAAAGCACTTGGTGCACAACCGACTATAATCCTTTACAGTACAGTATAATCTTGCTACCCAGCGTTGATTAGTCAACAAACGATGGATTTGTTTAATCAATTTTAAGACAGTTGGTACTGGATGGTGTATGCAGCCTATGTGGTGGAAAGGTTTGAAGAGGAATGGAGCTATCCAGTGACTTATGTGGCGCCTTCAGTTATTATGTACTTTTGAGAGAGTGATGTATGTAAGGTGAAGTTGTTTGCATTTAAAACATGCACAGAAGAAAAAATATTGGCATACCTCTATACTACTTTCATGTAATGTGACTGGCATTTCTTTGGATATTGTACGTTTGTAAATTGCAAATGATCTTAGCACACTGCTAACTAAAATGTCTGCTACCTTGTGCTCCGATAATTAACCTGAATTTGTCTAAAGTACTCCATCCTTGGCAGCCATTTAAATAGGAATAATGAACATTGCAAGAATAGATAATACCAGCATCTGAAAGTGTAATGAACGAATTACCAAATATATAAAATTAAAAAGCTATCGGCTCTTTTTTTCAATTTATCTCTGAGATTCGGGAAGTGAAAATGAGCAAGTCGAGCTAGCACTTTTTTGAAAGGTACACATCTGGAAAAGGCCAAGCTGTATACTCTCTTAATCCATATTAGACCCATCAATCATACACCAAAATGAAGGGAATTAAAGGTTCTTTGAACAATACTTAAGATATAGTCTTTTTTAAATAACTAGAATTATTAGTGAGGAAACTCGGAGAAATTCTTTTTCTTTAAAATTCTAACCCTATGCTAACCATTAAACTGTAGAGCGCCGTCTTAAGACTTTGTGACAAGTCAAATTACAAGCCTTAACGTAGCTATGAATCTAGTGAAAGGCATGATTGAGGAGTAAGTAGAAATTAAGAGATTTCATCCGTCTTAAGTATGTGAGAGTGGGGATACTGAAGGAGGTCCTTAATAATGTCATCAAAGTTAGGTGTCTATTCAAGACTTAGCAAAGTGCACAGTTTGGTCGATTGCTAAGTGGGGGTACGGTAAAATAAAGACAGGTGAAATCATGATGCGAAAGGATATGAAAGAAGAGGAAAAAAAATAAAAAAACCTTGATGAAAGAGAGAAAAAACAAAACAATTGAAAGAAAAAGAAGAATTTGAGAGACTGAATAAAAACTGGATGAAAGTGAAAGAAAAAATTAGATTCATGGGATATCCTGACTGGATGCCAGAGAAAGAAGAATAAATGAATCATAGAGAAAGTGAGGAGATGGTGAAAATCACTGTAAAAAAAAAAGAAGAATTGAAAGGCCCCTTTCAGGGCCACTCCACTGTCACAAAAAGATTTACCCTTTCTTGCCTAAAACAGTTTTAGCCTTTTTATATTTTATATTTTAGGCGTGATAGACTGATGTTCATCAATGTATGATTGTGTTATACATGTTTATGCTTCTATACATGTTTCATATATATGTCTCTTTTGTATTCGTCTCTACCTAGGTAGCGACGTATTCATGTCAACTACTTGCAACATTGCTGCCAGGAACGTAACGTTACCCTACCTTTTCCATTCCTATTGACCCCATAATATATCTATGAATCTTGATGTTACAGTGCAACCCAAAAAATTAATATATAAGTCTACGTGTGGCTACAAATCTTGTGGCTGCGGTACAAACGACCAAATTTACCATTAAAATCCCATGGAGACTATGGTATCCCCAAACACTACTAGTTACAATAAAACGAACTGCAAGATGTTAGTTAAAGAAAGAAGCTTCTGTTTTGTAAATCCTTCAGACAACGTGATAAAATGTATTACTGCCATAAATCTTGTTTTATTCAGACCACATTTGGTGCCAAATGATAAAATTATAATAGGGGATGTAACCGAAATATAAAGAAGATTAAATCTAAATCTACATATTTATGGCATTAGAAATGCAAATGGTTTGTCGTTTCTATCTAACCAAATGAAACAAATGAATACGTTTTTATATGATTCAATAATTCTTGTCTAGCTGATAGACTTTGTTCAAAGTTTCACATGCAAGATCTATTGTGACTGATCTCTGGTGTACTATCTGCCAAATCCCCACAATTTGTATAAATTGGGTAATAACTTTGTCACAAAACATGCTTATAGTAAAGAAGCGTGACAGTTGAGATAAGGAGGGTGGGGAGTGGCAAAGGTTACCCTGGACTGAGATAGTGGTGCGAGTTGGGGCAGGTATGGTGGAGAGTTGCAACCTAATCCTTGATCTGATATCGTGGTTGGGGTTTGGTTTGAGAGAGTGTAGAGTTACAACGCCAAAACCTAAGGCCGATCTAGTGGTGGGAGATGGAGTGGGAATGTTTGTTTGAGATCGGTCATAACCTCAATTATCGTCTCGTTTGTTATTTTCATGAAATAACTTTACTTAAAACTCACCTATACTAGGTGGAATAACATTATAAAAAATGTAATCGTGGCTTTGTAGGTAATGACACTGTGCAATACAAAAAACATGAAAATGTAACAATAAGAAATGAACGTAACTAAATGACAGACAGACAGCGAAAACGTCTTTAGGAAAACCAACATATTTTGAAAGAGTAGGAGCTGCAAGGAACGTGAGACCCTAATAATTTGAACCAGAAGTCATGAAACTCTTATGACCTTGCGAATCTGCTTCTTATCGTGCAAACGGATGAAATTATTTTTTAAGTACAATACGAGGTCTAAAGTTATCAGATGGATTTCAGCTAACAGCAAACATCTCGCTACATTCAATGTATGCAATATTTCTCTATCGCTGTAAACGTTCAAACTCAATCTTTGGCAAGAGCTAATATCAAGGTAGGTTTTGTCATGAATTTTCCAATGTTTTAACAGACGGTACAAAATGTTTTTCTTGAATGGGTAGAATAAAGCTGATAGATTTCGACTTCCAGATTTGAAGATACTCTCATGCCTGGTCTTAAAATGAGTAATAAGACAAGATATATCATCTGTCTCTGTCTAACTTCAATCACTTTTCAAGTGTTCAAACATTTGGGAACATAGATAAGCCCAACGTATATTGATTGGCACATTCATAAACTGTCTTTCATTACCTGTTATCTAATGCACTACCTATTACATAATATTATGAAAGGCGGTGGCTGGAAACAAGCAGGTGAAGATAGAGAAAGTATTTATGTACACAAAAGACCAGCTTTGTTCAATTCCACACCTGTGTTCCAAGTACTGTAAGAAAGGTAAAGGTTTCAGACACTTGGATTTTTGTTCACAAGACTGAGTCTTTTTTCATAACAATAAGCATTGTTTTAGTGTCGTTCTTCCTTTTATATACGGAGTTTTAGGGGCTTTGATTTTCACCAGTCAAGTGCTTTACCCCGGGCTTTATCTATGTTTCCAACTGCGACATAAGTGTTTTGGTCGACATGGACAGAAAATTAATGACTACTTATGATTTGGCGATACACTAGGCCCATTGAGAAAAATACTTGACACATGATAACACGTCATGAAGATCCGATTACGTCAGGGCGAGACAAAGGCTACCAGGGAGATTTTATTCTGACTCGATAGTTATCGATAAATCCCGTGTGTGAAGTGACCCGAATGATGAATGGCCAATCTAGTCTGGTTCATTCATGATAATAGCTATTGGTGCGAACGTAAATATATGCGAGCATTTTCATTCACAAAATATATTAGTTTCACTTGCCTTTGACGGGAGCATATATCTGGTACACTAATACTTTCTTTTGATACTACATCATATACGTAGTGGCTTTTACATATTCCATGTTCCCGACAACATACAAGAAAGAAAGCTAATACATTATCTGATTACAAGCCGTTGTGTTCGAATAAATAGCATTTGCATATGCAATATATTGCTTCTGCAAATTATGTATAAACAATTACGCATACATTAATTTTTTCTTCTTTCTTTTCTTCACGGTGAAATTCATAAAAATGGAATGTCTGCTAAAATGGCAAAATATTTTGTGCATGAAATTGATATATCTCCGATTTTAAAATTGAAAAGATGTTATGCTATTAATGAGCTTTTAAAATACATACTACCCAACATTCAAGTGTATTGTTCTCTTGTGGGATTGCGGAGAGAAGCATATATTCAAGGAAGGAACGTCGTTTTCATAATCACTCGTTACTCTAGAAATAAACTTTACATCTCACAATCACAAACAATTTAATGAAATGGGGCAACACCAATGACAGTCAGTATTCATTCTCTCTTAAGTCCTACATGGGACACGAAATTTTAAATTTTAATTATAAAAAAGACACAAATTTTAATAAAGTTCCAAACTGATAAAGTAAGATATACTAATAATTTTATGCTTTACAAGCTGGTACTAGTTTAATTATGGTGATTGTAACGGGAGTCACTAATTAATAAGTGCATATTTACGGAGAATATGTCATGAATTTATGTATAGGTCTATGTGCTTTTCTACATCTGATTATATGGTGTGTCAAATAGACCACGTATAGAAGACAATTTACACTTATGTACAATTAGTTATGTATATATTAGTGGTGATTTAGTGGTGATTTAGTGTCATATATATATATATATATATATATATATATATATATATATATATATATATATATATATATATATATATATATATATATATATATATATATATATATATATATATATATATAGTAGCTAGTTATTTGTATTGCTTTGGTACGACAGTTAAACACTGGGATAAATAAGTTACATTAAATCATTGTACAGTGTAGTCATTTGCAGAGACACGGCTGCTTTAGAATTCAGAACACAATGAGGCAGTTAAATACGGCCGGTGGTCTACATAGAGGGGTAAATGTTAGACCTAAGTCCTTGATTTCGCACATTTTGCCTTGAACCCGCCATTACCATAATAATAAGTAGTTAGAGATTTTAACTCAGATTTCATTATTTGATTAAGTTTGGAAACTTGAAGTACCATATAGAGAATGATATAATGATATGAATGGAAAGACATGTGAGTAGAGAACATAGATACTGTTGAGTTTTGGGAACATCCTTATGTTTGGGACTACAATTATTATTATTATTATTATTATTATTATTATTAATATTATTATTATTATTATTAATATTATTATTATTATTATTATTATTATTAGTAGTAGTAGTAGTAGTAGTAGTATTAGTAGTAGTAGTAGTATAAAAAAAGTATTATTATTATTGCTATTATTATTATTATTATTATTGTTGTTGTTGTTATTTAAATTATTACTATTATTATTATTATTATTATTATTATTATTATTAGTAGTAGTAGTAGTAGTAGTAGTAGTAGTAGTATAAAAATAGTATTATTATTGCTATTATTATTATTATTATTATTATTATTGCTGTTGTTGTTATTTAAATTATTTTTATTATTATTATTATTATTATTATTATTATTATTATTATTATTATTATTTTTAATAGTAGTAGTAGTAGTAGTAGTATAAAACTAGTATTATTATTATTGCCATTATTATTATTATTATTATTATTATTATTATTATTATTATTATTGTTGTTGTTATTTAGATTATTATTATTATTATTATTATTATTATTATTATTATTATTATTATTATTATTATTATTATTGTTGCTGTTGTTGTTATTTAAATTATTATTATTATTATTGCTGTTATTATTATTATTATTATTATTATTATTATTATTATTATTATTATTATTATTATTATTATTATTATTATTATTATTATTATTACCTATATTAAAATAGTACATGTAGAATTGTGCTGTTTTCATCAAAACAATGCTGTTCATGGCAAATACAGGACTTCTTACCTGTTTTGTAGGCACTAATCTCAACACCTATAGATTAAACATTGCTGTACACTGTATAAAATTATGTGGACAAAGTGTCGTGGAATAGTTGTTCATCATAAGGTATTATTTCATGCACACATTGCTAAGTGATGTTCATATTCAACTAAAAGAAATGGAATACCACAATTATAATAGACATTTCTTCACAGTCGGAGTACCAATACCAACACACCTTTACCGATTTGTGCATAACCAAAAGCCCTTAAATTTACGTGAACTTTGATGGGCTATACATGGCGTCCTGTACACTCTGTGCAGGAAGAATACAGAAAAACACGGGGAAAAATCCCACTGACATACGGAAAGCTAATGGTAAATTTCTCTCATACCCACACTGGTCGAGCCGAGTCTAGAATCCAGGAAGGCAGAGGTGAGACGTCAATGATCTGCAAATGCGCGTGACTTAGACCACTCCACCATGTGTGTGTGTGTGTGTGTGTGTGTGTGTGTGTGTGTGTGTGTGTACGCTATCCTCATTTTAAAAGAAAGAGGTATTGCTGATTTCATTATTTTACTCATTTGCTGAGCTTGAGGGGTTGCTAAAGAAGAAGCTGGAGGATATGATGGACTTTTTGCAAGAAATTGCGTCTACAGCCAAGCACAACAAAGACAGTCTCCAGCGATTTCCACCTTAACAATGAACATGCGAACCGTACGCTTTGCATCCTCTTGAATGGGCAGCAAATAAAACGCGACTTGACACTGGCTGGCTTAACCTTGGGCGCTAGTTCTCAGACACTCAAGACATTAGTACTGGCCCTCTGTTATTTGACAACCGAATATTGCGCTCCCGTCTGGTCTCGATCATCCCATACTAAGTTAATGGATGTACAGCTCAACAAAACAATGTCCATAATCTCTAGAACACTACGTCCTACTTCTTTACCATGGCTGCCAGCACTCAGCAATATCCTCCTCCACATTCGCGTTGCCAGGAAGCAACCACAAAAGAGATGTCTAAGGTCCATACCAGTGAGAATGTCCATGGACACCATTTAACATTCAGCAGTCGGCTTGACTTCAACATGCCCAATCTGGTTAGGTCCGTTGTTGGAGGATATGACAATTTTATCGGCAAGGAGCTTTGAGTGGCCTTCAACAGAGTTGTAAACCACTCTTTCGCATCTGAGCCATCCGTCTGAACTCCTGGCTGGCTTCAACCTTTCACGGCATATGTGGACTACACTAAACCACATTTAGACTAGACAGAGTCGTTTAACATTCAACCTTATCCGATTTAGCCAGTCCTCTAACTCATCCTGTTGCTGTGGAGCTCTTCAGACCATGTCACAAATTATGAACAACTGTCCACTGACACACTTGCCCTGTGCATTGCAGGCTCTCCATGTTGATGATAATGAATGACTGAGCACGCACTGCACACAAAAATAATAATACTCCCATTTCCGTGTATTTTGAAGTATGAATCTATATATATATATATATATATATATATATATATATATATATATATATATATATATATATATATATATATATATATATATATATATATATATATATATATATATATTACACATATATATCACATTTGTTTTTCCACTTTTTTTTTTCTAAAATTTCAAAAACATTTATCGACTATTAATTAAACTTGTATCTAACCTATACTTCCCATTACTATTTTAATGTATTCATAATAAAACATATCTATCTATCTATCTATCTATCTATCTATCTATCTATCTATCTATCTATCTATCTATCTATCTATCTATCTATCTATCTATCTATCTATCTATCTATCTATCTATCTATCTATCTATCTATCTATCTATCTATCTATCTATCTATCTATCTATATATATATATATATATATATATATATATATATATATATATATATATATATATATAAAGTAAATAATTTTCAGAGAATCTGCCTCTCCCTTATGAAGTACCGTACTGAATATCATCAACACGCAAGAAATTAAAGAAGTTACCGTTGATGAAGCCAATGTTATCTTTGCCGTTCCCGTCGGAAAGGAGATACATAAGTGTCGTAAACATCTGATGAAAGAAAGAAAATAATAATTTGCATATAATAATATGAAGAAAATATTAATATTAGGAACAATAACCAGGAGCTGTTGACTCTGAAAAGAGCCCATTGTTCAAGAGATTGTCCAGTCGTTCATTTTCGGCTAGAGAATGGACTGCCCAGAGCTTCACTGAAAAAAGGACTTGATCAGCTATATTTTATAGGTCTATTCTAGGTACTGAAGCATCGTGTATCAAATCCGACACCTCAAATGTGTAAAAAAAATTGCCGAAACATATTTGCTATCTAATCCTCAATCTCGATCATTAATCGCAAGTACACTTGAAGCAAAATGAAGCCCTATGGCAAGGCAATAGTTTTGGGACTCCGATCTGACACCGAGAATTAGCAAAACAAAAAAGCGTTTTTGGTAGAACACATTGATGGGATTGTCACTTGGCAATGTGCCAAGTCACGTCCAACACTCAATCCATGTCTTGGCGAAACTATCCTGAAATAACTGAGTAGCCAGAATGTAAACTTCATTACAGTATTGCTTTCCTTTGGGGTTATACGTTATCTGAATGACCTGATATGAAAAAAGATGAATTTGCTAGCGGGTCAATGGGTAGAAAAAAGAACGAAATATGATCCTATAGTTATCTCTCCGTCTTGACCAAACTCAACTAATCTCTGTTGGCACTTTGTGTTGTGTATAAAATCGAAGGAAAACTGGTGGGGGCTGAATGGTGGCGTTTAAATTAACAAGTTCATTCATTTAGATGTCAACACAGCAGGAAATTGTGACACCCTTGAATGTGATCGATATGTACAACCAAGGGTATTTATAATCAATGTACACAAATAATTATAGAATATTTTGACAGAAAAATCACAAGGAGTGAAATGTGAAAAGAAAGAATGTATGTTTACACGTATAGACTTTAAAGTACGTAAGCACAATTTTAATTATAATGCACTGAATCGCACTAATTTCAAAAGGCAAGACCTTTCATCCGAGAGTAGTTTAGAACTGGCGAGTTCTTGGACACCTACTATCGTTCTTGCGTTATTAATTTTTTTTTCTTAAGTTTTCAAAGTTACTAAGAGAAAAAAAGCTAAACGATAGTAGGGAAAAAAGTCACCAGTCCGATAAAACTAAGTTTATCTCGTCAAGATGATGAGAGCTGATGTGAAAGATTACGAATGGATTTTTCACAATTCACACTTGTCACCCACCCTCTTCATCTTATGAGCGTACATTCTCTGAACGTTTCAACTTCGTTTACACAGTCGATTAGCATGTTCATCTGAACAATGTTGATAAGTCTCATGTTCTATGACAAACTATTATATGAATTTGAAAAAATACACAAAAAGCACATATTTCCAATATTTTGACATTATACTATTTGCAAAAGTTAGAAGAAAAAGTTGATACCTTTTTACGATGAAAGTAATATTAATGAAAACACTCTTTGTTCTTTAAAATTACATCTTTGATATAGACGATACGTATCAATCACATTGACGATACGTATCAATCACATTGACGATACGTATCAATCACATTGACGATACGTATCAATCATATTGCTATAAGAATATATAGATGAAATGTCTTACTATTTAAGGTAAGAAATTAAAAATGAAGCTAAACAATAACCTCCTAAGCTTTCGAAGTCCAATAGTTGTTTTAATTAGTTTTAATTGGTTTTAATTGGCTTTAATTAGTTTAAAAAGATTTAAAACCTTAAGTCCTTGTGGGAAAGTATCTTTTGGAAGAACATTCTGATTTTCAGATATCAACTATTTACACTGGCATTATTTATCTGTTTTCCTGTAGTTACCTGTTTTCTTGTGATTATCTGTTTTCCTGTATTTAACTTTTCCTAGAATTATCCGTCTTCTTTCATGCATTATGATATTAGACACAGTACAAATTTTTAAGATGCTTTGCATTTGCTGCAAACATAATATGTGTCTAGTGCTTTGAAAAATTAGTAATTTCATTGAAGACTGTTTGAATCAAATGAAATAAACGTTTTATTTGTATCTTGTTTTTTTCTAAGGCATCCTTAAATTTATCTCTCTTATCTCTCTGTACTAATTCAATTCCCATAGTAAACCTATGCAATGCCATTATGTTAAAAACTAAATAAGTTTTAATTTTTGAATGCTCAAGATCAAACCTATATTTATCAGTATAGATGCATCCTTGACGACAACCTCTGTGTAAAGACAACCCATGAGCCACAGCAATGTTTTGGATGTGCACGTGCTTGATACACGTGTTTACAATTCCGCACCAGTAAGGTGCTAATTTCAGTAATGAGTATCCCGAACTGAAGTTTGTTGAATGACTGAAATTCCATAAATAAAACAATGCCTCTCTCTTCCAGTTACTAGGGTAAACTCTCCAAAGACGATTATTACTAAAATCTAACTTTCATTATCATCCAATCCTGGCTAGCCAAACCCATATATTCTCATTTTCTCTTCACCACAGACTGGTTCCCATTTTACCATTCCATTAGTACTGTGAGTTATGAATGATATCTTTATTCATCACATAACCATGTGTATATAATATGATGGCTTGATATACTGTTGGCCCTATCACTTGTTGCTTACAGTTATTAACTATTGCTTAATTTAGAAATAATTCTTCGAGGAAATGTGATTTGAATTTCACGAGATTATTATCTTATAAACAATGTTTGGCTGGTTATTCGGCTGTGACAGTTTCTCTATTCAATAATGACGTTTACATACAACGCCTTTATTAAATCTGAAAATTAATACTGCTATAATTCATTGTGTGGTTTAATTTGCAGAGAGTAATATTTTGAAACATTAGTTTCATTGATTCAATTATAAGAGATTAGCCATTCAGGTACATCATGCCATTTTATTTCTGTATTTCTGTCTGTCTGTCACTGTCTGCCTGTCTGTCCGTCTGTTTGCCTTTCTCTCGCTCTCTTTATCTATCTATCTATCTATCTATCTATATATCTATCTATCTATCTATCTATCTATCTATCTATCTATCTATCTATCTATCTATCTATCTATCTATCTATCTATCTATCTATCTATTTATGTATATATGTATATATATATATATATATATATATATATATATATATATATGTATATATATATATATATATATATATATATATATATATATCATATAATATAATATAATATAATATTTGAATAATTACAAGACTTTTGATGTATGTAAACGGAATTTGATATACCAATATTGTGTAAACAAAGTTATGGGATGTGAATACGTATATAATTGTTGATTTGACACAGTTGCTTTTGAACTCCCCAGTTTTTAGTCAGCAGTAATGAGTGTGGGAATCCTAGTTACAATAATAAATATTTGTTAAATTTGGTCGTTTGCATTCTGTGGAATTACTGGCCCTTCTTGGTTCTGCTCTTTCATCTTTGGAGGACGGCTGCTTGCTCGATGGATGCTCATGACCTTCCTTGTTCAATTCTACAATAATAATTCCATGTTAAATTTGGTCGTTTGCAGTCTGTGGAATTACACACACACACTCACACACGCACACACACAGACACACACACACAGACACACACACACATATATATATATATATATATATATATATATATATATATATATATATATATATATATATATATATATATATATATATATATATATATATATATATATATATATATATATATATATATATATATATATATATATATATATATATATATATATAACATTTTGGACAACGTTTTCCATCTGTCTTTCCTAGTATTAGTTATTAATTTATTATATCTTGATTTGCAGTTATGTGCGCTATTGTGTGCGGTTTATTAATTTGTTGAATAGTGTTGGAATAGTGTTGGATATTTTGTCACATGCACTTGCTATGTTCAGATTGTGTTTTCTGTAGTACTGTTTTATTACGTTATATTGTAGATCCTGTATGGCTGGCATTTGTTGTCTTTGCTATACTTGCATATCCGTATAGATAATTGGACCTTTGAATAAACTGATTGATATCCTTCTGTTGTGCTATGTGCTCCCTTTATGTTTGTAAGTTTCATTTAGGACTCGCCCTTTGGCGTGGCTACTGTTTCCATAGTCCTGTCTTCCTCGTTGTTACAAGTGAATCTCAGTTCCTTATGTTTATAAGTTTCTTAGGGCTGGCCTATGGGCTTGGCTGTTGTTGCCATAGTTCTAACTCCTTCGTTTTTGCTAGTGCTCTGATAGTTTTTCTCTCTTGATATATTAGTTAAGGACTTGCCCATTAGCTAGCCCGTATGTCATAATCTTATTTACCTGTAAATTTCCCATCTGGGAAATTTATATATTTGCCTGTAGTAATTTTGACTGTCTCGTCGTTTGGATTGGTTTTTAATTCCTTGTTCTTTTTATGTTGATTTCAGTACTTGCAGGACTTGCTTTCTGCTGACATTTTGTGCTAGTTCTTTCATCCATGTTGTTTTACTTACCCTGTGTTCCGTTTAACATTTCTGTTGTCATTGTTATGTTGTCTAGCAGTCCTAGTTATTTTGTTGTTACCATTGGTTTTAATTCCTTGTGTGTTATAGGATGATTTCAGGACTTGTTTTTGAGCTGGCTTTTTGCCATAGTCCTTTCTTCTCCGCATTGTTTAGTTACCGTGTGTCATTGTTATTTTATCTACTAGGTAATTTTAATATGGGTAATTGTTAGTTGTTAGGGATGGTTAAGATGAGCCGGTTTTGGTGTGTTGTGCAGTTGGTAGTGGTTGTTTCAGCTTCAAATTTCTTCTTTTTTCCTTATTGGTTTGCTCTGTGATTGTCTTTATATTTTACCATATTTGTTGATCTGTTTTAGAAAAGCTGTTATGTACTATAAAATGTCTTCTATATTTACATTTTGTGCTTTGTTTAATAGTACCAGTACGTTGTAGGCGATCTATCCTTTTTAGATATTCTCTGAGGTTGCTACGCTGTGTATGGTAGCTTGTGCATGTGTTGAAGACGTGGTCAAGCATTGTTTGGACAGTTGTTGGTTGGTGTACTCGATCCCAAAGCATTCCTTTAGAAGGGATTTTCCTGCCATACGTCGGTTGATGATCTTTATGTCCATTACATCTCGATCCTTTGATGCATTGATTTTTTTTGGTGACTTCTTTTCTCAGTTGGATTAGGTGCCTTATATTGTTGATGGTGTTACATGTGTGTCGCCATTTCTAGTGTATTCTTTGTCTTACTTGGCTGTACCGCCGCCATTTCTAGTATATTCTTTGTCTTACTTGGCTGTACCGCTCTTGGCTGCATTAGGTGACCGTATATATATATATATATATATATATATATATATATATATATATATATATATATATATATATATATATATATATATATATATATATATATATAAAGACAGGTTTTTCGCCGCAATTGAGCAACTCTTCAAATTATGTCTCAAGTAAGGTAGTGAAGGAAAACATTTACTCTCACCAACTACCCATAATATCGCCAATTAATAATAATATAAGTGCTAGCCAAAAATTAAATTAAATTTTATACCAAACAACACACTAAACAATAATATAAGCAAAGAAATTGATGTTCATAGTGACATTACTTCACATTCAAATAAAACAAACACTCATGAGTAATGGGAAAGGGTTTTTTTTAAGAGTAGAATGACACATACACATATACGAGTAAGTACACAAAGACAAAGAAAAACACATGTACGTGCATGCACACAAACACAAACAAAATACACACGTGCACAAACACGCAATCACAAAGACACACACAATTAGATGATTGCTTTGTCTGGCAAGATCTGTTTTTCTAATTACAAATGCACCCGATTAATCTTGGCACCTCCTAGGCTGGGTTCCACACACGCATCTCCTACTCCAATCTTGCTCACGATTCATTATTGGTTTTAGGAGCGCTGAGGGGGCTTGAGTTGTTTCACCATTTCTTTCCTCCGTTTGAGGGATAGTGAGGACTCGTTCTTGCTCCTTCCTTCTATTATGTGGATATTCTGGTTGTCGTGGTTGCTCTCGTTGTGGCTCCTACTCTTGATACTATCTTTCAAAATCTTTCTCCACAATTTCCATCTGGGAGACAGCGGCTCTTGGTTCTGGTGGTATTGGTTGTGGCTGTGGTACTTGGTGCTGTGGCAATAAAAAAGTATATTTTTTTCTCGATTGTTTGGAACAGCAATGCAAATGAATGTTTTGCTGGGTTTATGGCAATCTTAGATCGTGTCTCCGTCTGACTGCAGTCTTTTTCACAGGATAGAGCCTGATTCTTCGAAAGAAGGAGAACGCTTTCGTGTCCACACACAGTCTAAATAAGCTCTGTTTGGCTCCCGCTGTTGTTGCTGCTACTTCTGTTTCTGTCCTATCTGCAATTCCTGAAGTCTGTACTTCACGGTCCATTCTTTTTGTTGATTTCGTCTTTAAGCACATCTTCTAGCAGGTCTTGGGACACATTTAGCATCATGACATCGTTAATCTCATCATGTTTAGGTAATCGGTTTAGCCTGACGCGATGTTAATTCACGTGGGTTTCGTTCACTTTTGCTAGTTTTCAAGACATCTTAATAGGTTGACGAGTCAACAATGGCTGGTAATACCAGAGATCGCCCATTTATATGGCTTAAGCGCGGACGTCACCGTCAATCCTTTATATTAACATTTTATTCAACTAACAAATAACCGAAACATTATTTAACAATTCTTACAATATTAAATAACATCATTTGACAAAGTTGATAACGTTGTAAAGTCAACTGAGACTGACACTGATAGAGATCGTCTGGTCATTGATGTACACTTCTTTTCCTAGCTAAGGACTTGACATATCCATTACGCACTCGAAAGCATCTATTTACGTTTTTCGTTTTTTGAAGAGTCACGATCAAAATAAGTCAATAATGTTCTAATGGATGTCCAAGAACAAATTGATGAAGAAAATACACACAATGTTATCCACACACCATTGAGTTTGTGCCTTATAATTTCGCATTATTGAAGCCATTCATCTGGGCATTCTCCTCATAAAGTGTACGATTTCGCCTTCCAAATGCGGTGAACTATACTATTCAAAATATTCCATACAGTGGGGAAATTAGACAGCTATTCAGTCGGTTCCTTGGAGGTTGCTGTCGTCGTTGTTGATGACATAAGCGTGATGGTCTTTAGGTTTGCGATAGGTAGCTGATCTTTGGTGCACAAGAAAGGATTCGAAGAATTGGTCTACGAACTGGTTTTAAAAAGGTAATAAAGTTCCCAGGTATTTGTTTTGTTGCTTTCCTTTCCTTACAGGTAATGTATGAATTCACTCATGACTTTTTCCTTGAAAATCTGTCAGGTAATCTGTCAGAAAATCTGTCTCTTCGCTTCGTCTCCGCACTCTGCATCGAATGGGTTTTGTAAGGTGTGCGTGGAATGTACTTGCAACCATCATTGCACTCGAGGTAAACAGACAATTTTCAGTTGGTTTTTGTCAATAGGATACAATTTCTGAACTCCTCCGTATACCGCAAGATGGGATCGATCGTAATAAATTCTGGCTAACAAATTCACTATTAGGACTTCTTTATTTGATACATCTACAACTATTTTCTTCGTGAGGTATTTTCATGGATTGTAATGCTTTTGGTGTCCGATGAGCAATAGGTGTCGCGGAGGATGTCTGAACAGGAGTAATCAGTTCCTGTTTAACTTTTGTCTTCACCTTCATTTTCCCTTTAGAGGAAGAAAGGGTTGCCATCATCTGTTTAATCCAACCATTTTGGGTGTTGGTGGTGTTACCTTATCAAACTATTCCTCTCCTTTTTCTGTTTTAGTCACTGGGTGTGTTATTGTTGTTCTTGATGGTGATGGGCTTTTCATAAGGGTCTTAAAATCTTTCACAGTCGGTCTAACTGTTTCGTCTAAAGCTTTATAGTGGAAGAGATGACGTCGTTGCAACACTTGACCATACCGTTGCAATTTTTCCACTTCTGACATCATGTCTGTGGCATGTTGCTCTCTTGCTAGACATAACTATAAAAACCACACTACAGACACCGCAGCTATATGACTGAAAGTTTGTTAAATCTTCGTTAAAAATCCGAATCATACTCATATACCGCTTGTGACAAAATCGCTTTGATCATAATGTAACTGGGACATCTCGGTCAAATGAGGAGTGGGAAGTAGATGCGGGTTCAGTTGTTCTTGCCAGCGATCGAATTTCATTCATTGTTTTTGAAGCATTGAATCAGTTTTAGTTCTTCCATCAGATTCAAAATGTCACATCTGAGATCCTTTCACACGAGACCGCTTTTATCTTTTTGATCCCTTTTATCTTTGGACAATTTTTGAAGCAGTAGTTCCCACGTGTCATGTAATCAGTGGTGCCAATCTGGTTTTTAAATTGGGTTCTACCAACAGGTGCACACATTCCCGCGTAGTACCAACATCTTTTTCTTTTGATGGATGGGTATTTTACTTTAGACCATTTGGCAAAAAGTGTTGGTGTTTGGAAATCATTATTTCTGATGTTTAGACAAAGGTATCGTTATTTCAATACATTAGCACACGGTATCGATGACGTATTTGGGGGCTGTTTGAATGACATGTTTTCGTATGGGTAGAGGGCCTTTGAAAGGACTGACAACACGTCCAAATATTTATCTAAGTAAGCAAGGAGATGGTCCTTTACTTTTATTTCAGTTTCTAGCAAGAGAGTGGTGGTGGTGTGCACTTCACTTAGGGTACATCTTTTTTGGTTCAAAAGAAAAACTACACTGATGTCCGTTGCATTACATGTGTCCTGCCTTCTTACTGTTGGAGTTTGTTCTTGGACCAGGTTTTGAAAAGAAAACTCTTTGAACATATATTCTACCATTACAGCGCGAATGCATTCCTCCCCTTCGTTTGCATCTCTATTTCTTTGGACGGTGCGCGTTTTTTTTTTTCTGTGGTAGACGTAGATGCTTGGCTGAGCATTGTTCTAATTAGGGTCAAACGGCGAGACTGTCCTTTTGCTTTTTCGTTTCCTTTTTGGACAAGTGAACGACGATGGTGGTGGTGTACACATCTTTAAGGATATATGTTCTGACATTCAGGAGCACAAAACCACTGATACCCATCGTTTTCCCGAGGTCTTTGTTATAATGGAATGCGTCGCCACTGGCTGTTTCAACAAGTTGTATCAACTTGATGATAGGCATCACACTCTGATGAGGGATATGCAACAGAATCAATCGTCACAGCTTGGACAAATTCAGTAACTTTGTAACATGCCCCATCACTCTTGGACTTTGATTTTGTTGGCCGGCACTTTGTGAGCAGCTGCCGTAGTGATTAAACAGGTGGAGTGTGTCACAGCAAAATTAGAAGTTCCTGGAAACACGAGAATTCAATTATGTATTCAATGGGGAAGAACGTGTGTCACATTGGGTTTGGCTGGCATCACTAGCATCGGGATAGTCGAATAAATTGAAGCTACTGGAAACGCGGTCACCGTCGCTGGAGGTCATAATTTGGAATGTAATGTTGCGCCCTGGACGAAGTAGCTCTCATGCGGCAAGAAACATTTTTCTGTACAAGACACGAATCATCTTGACTGGATGATGAGACTGAAGGGACGTGATGTTGACAATATGTGAGACCGGCCAAAAGTGTCCGAGGATGTTTGAGATGTTTAAAATTTTGTTTTGTTAAGTTAACGTGGACGTGTACACGATAGGACCTCCGCTTTGCCATCAGTGGTAAAACAGATGGTTAAAAAATCGTAATTAATCGGGGGTGATGGGTTTTAAATTCACAATTAAATATGCTTGATTAGCTTAAGTGCTATCGTCGTACGCATGTATCAGCCAAGGTGTACCTAACTGTCAGGCTTAAACTTGCACTTGCAATGTATCACTAAAACTTTTAAACAAGACCATGTAATGAACATTGGGACTGATGCTGCGATGGCCTTTACTTTGTTGAAACAAATTGTGGGTGATGTAAATGGCACTGACATTACGACGACGCCATTTTCATGTATACCAATTTAGTTTCTTCTTCGTCTAATATGTCGTCGAAGATAACCAGATGAGTTTGATTTAGATCAGACACGATCCTGTTGTCTTCGCCAGGAATGCTTCCCACATAGACGATGGAATTGCAATGACTTTCTCACAGGAGGCTGTACGCCCATTGATACTCTTTGTAACACCACACGATGTGTTGAGGTGGAGGATAGAGGAAATTATCTTAATTTTTATTCAAATATTTGACAAATTCGGTTCTGTTCAGCAGTTAACATATTAAATGGATGCCGAAGACATAAGGCCTCCCAACTGGCACGGTCTAAGTTTTCGACGTTGACTTTAAAAATGGAGAGATAGAGAGAGAGAGAGAGAGAGAGAGAGAGAGAGAGAGAGAGAGAGAGAGAGAGAGAGAGAGAGAGAGAGAGAGAGAGAGAGAGAGAGAGAGAGAGAGAGAGACAGAGAGAGAGAGAGACAGAGACAGAGACAGAGAGAGACAGAGAGAGACAGAGAGATATCAGAGAGAGATATCAGAGAGAGAGAGAGACTGCAGAAGCAACCATAGTGCGAAGAATGTCACATTTCAAACAAAGAGAGACAAGACAAGAGGTTTTAATACATATTTGCAGGACATGTTTATTTCAAAACACTTAGAAATTGAACACAAAATAAAAAATACATAAAAGCCAAATGGTTAAGCACATCGATCTATAAACATCAAAACAATCAAAGTGGAATATAAGCAAGCCACTGTAAAACATTTCTGGTGACGAAGGTGTGATGTCCTAGGATCTGTGACTATTTATAGTGTTTTTGAGCCTTTACACTTAGCACAATCACCCAGGGTCCCTCTCAGAATGGCTTTTTGGAGATGTTCATGTCAATAATGATCTTATACTGAATGGAGCGGTTTTCTTCTGTGTCTGGTTCTTCTTCTTCTGACTCTGTAGCTAACACATGCTTTATAGTAATCTTTCTTAATTAAACGTTTAATTTTATGATGAAAAATATTGGGTTGGGCATAGTTTTTGGCTTCTTTTCCCGAAGCATTGAAACCAAAAACGTTTAAAGTCACGTACATCTGGCCAGTGAGGGTGTAAGCCACAAGCTACACACACTTCATCGTAATCATCGTCAGTCACTAAAAGCTGACGAATCTTTTTTTCCGGCAGAGATCGAAGAGTATCGAGATGAAAGCGCCAGCATTTTGCAGAATGAGTCTCTCGTGTACATTTGAAAGTAAAACCTGCATGTTTATGCTGGTTCCTCACAGTACAGATCGTAAAGATCCCACAATGGATCGGCTGGTAAACGAAATCCCAGAAAGGACGTCGGTAAGACATATAATTGACGTCGACTCAAATTCATTTGATACAGTTCTCGTAAAAATTGTTGGTAATCAACCACAGTCTGAATAATGTTATTGATTTCCTTCCGCTGCAGTTAATCTATCAATGATGATAATGTTAATAGCATGGTAAAGAGCTGTCATATCTCTTTTTGTCGGAAGTAATAAGTGTATTATTTGCACAGAAGCGGCTTTATTTCAGTACCGTACCAAATTATTTTGTTACTAACTCACACTCCAGAAGACACATATACGTTTCTTCTTCAACCAAGATTTACTCGTGTAAAGGAGTGTTGTAACCTTCTAACTCTTCCTCTTGAATTCTGTGCTTGTAAGAAGTAGGATGAGCGTCAACCACAGCATTCTGGTCCTCGTTCGGTTGAACAATGTCTAACCATTGAAAGCTTTCAGATTAATCATTCCTCTTATGGAATTCAGGAACACTTCATTTCAAACTTGGTGAAGTAACGGATGAAATTGTTCTTTTCTTTTGATTTGTATTTTGACCAACTCTTGGTAAATGTGTTCTCTCAACTCCACAGGCAAACTGCAAATGTTCTCTTATAAAGTATCCATCAAACGATGACTGAGGTCATCTCACTAAAGGTAGGTAGTAACAGAGCGGAGATCATCTAGCCTGTACCACGCAAGCGGAATCTTTATGCTTCCACTCGTGAAATGACACACCGTAATATCCTCTAGTTCAGATTTGAAATTTTTAATGTGGAACTGTTGTTCAAACTCAACGATGTCGTCACACGAAAGACATCGTTTCATCCCTGGACAAACGTTGAGTTGACATTATTAGTCCACATTTAGAGAACAATTTCAATAATTGGAAAATGATTTTGTTGTTGACCTTATACACCATGCGATGTGGTTTGTAACTCGTACGACTGCTAAAAGTTTGCATCATGCGATGTGGTTGGTAACATATACGACTGCTAAAAGTTTGCTTGCAAAAAGAAAAGAGTTCTCTCTTTCACTTCGGGAATGTAGGTTTTAGAAGCTAAACAGTAATATCTATGTCTGTCTGTCTGTCTGTCTCTGTCTGTCTCTGTCTCTGTCTGTCTGTCTGTCTGTCTGTCTGTCTGTCTGTCTGTCTGTCTGTCTGTCTGTCTCTCTCTCTCTCTCTCTCTCTCTCTTTTCTCTCTCTCTCTCTCTCTCTCTCTCTCTCTCTCTCTCTCTCTCTCTCTCTCTCTCTCTCTCTCTCTCTCTCTCTTAGTTTCGATTGTAAAATTGGGCCATACCGGTAATGTTCTTTGTGATGATAACACGTGAATGCATTTTCTGCTTGACAAATCGGGTCTTTTAGGCATCATCGTTCCATGCGCCACTAAAGGATACACTTGTAACATGAAGCATGGAGACAAGACGCCTTGAAGTTCGAGCGATTTAGGAATATAACATGCGTGGTCTTTTGATATGCCAGCATGCTGAATCACGAGTCCTGCCTCGTCTAAGTTTTTGGCTCTGTCGATCTTTAAATGCTCTTTGAAGTTCTTTTTTCGTTAGGGGTTTCATTCTTATCATCGTACTTTGGACGATGGCTCTTGCTCTACACAACTAGTTTTTGGAGTTGTTAATTGGGAATATGCTGAGTTTAGATCTTTAAGTTCTTCCAATATATAAACCTGTCCGCTCCCTTTAGGGAACCGTGCGCCATGTAAAATGTGGCTTTTTGTCATTATTTATGTGAAAATAGTGGTTGGATTCGTAGACTTCTTGATTTTTGTCGGCGTCTTTGTAAGGTATCAATTCTGCCGAGATAATATAACTCGATCCAAAACGTAGATATGAAACTGGAATGGAATGTCTCAAACTATCGTCCTCTTCGGCTTGACATTCTAGGTTAATGTCGCTAACAAAGAATCCAAAAATCGGTAATCATACCTTCTGTTTTCAGGAGCGGCACCTCGGATGTGAACTCTTTTAATTACACCATGTAAGTCTATGTCGTGGATGTAGCTTTGCTAGATGTGCGATTTTACGTCTGTCGAATCTTGTAATATTTTTTCTGTAGCTACCGACTGATTTTCGTTTGAGTTAGACTCTCTCGGTCTTGGTCTTGGATTGGTGTTGATTCAGGACCGCTGGTGTCTGCAGAAGAAATTCAGAAGGAGAGATAAAGATTGAATGATACTCATCCATCCTGAAAAATAAAACTAATAGACTATTTATGAAGCATATAATAAGGTTTGTGTACTGGCTTATATAATCTTGTACAGACCAAAAACGGATGTGTAAATATTTTTATTACATAACTAATTGTACCATTTTTAGAAATAGTGAAATTGACAATTCAACTCCATGACTGAAACATGTCGCACTAACAATTCATTGATGTCACAATTCAATGAATGATGTTGTGTCAGCTACCCATCTTCCATACAACGACCAATCTTAAAACGCAGCCGTGTCATCGATGTATGTTAAATCAAGAACACCGGGCAAATTTAGCAGATACGTTTACTGCCAACATTTGCAACTTACGGATGACTGAATATTTTTCCTTAAATATCAATCTTCTTGATATGTATTAACACATTTGCACACTAACATTCGTTCAAAATGTTACTTTTACCCTCCAATATGTTTTACGTAGCCGATGACAACACGAATTATGTCTGTGTTTTATGCAACCTCTGATGAGTGAAACATACGCTGGAATAGTCTGTCCAATGTTTCGTTAAACCATGTTAATTACAAACACATCTTTTGCATTAATATATAGAAACCTATAATTATGCATAAGTCCTAAAAATGCACAGGTATAGGATAAAAATCAAAAATAAAGATGTAACCATCATTATATGTTTTACGTAGCTATTGCCAACACCCGTATGTATGTACGCTACGGGTGAATGCAAGAACAGATGCGAACAAGTTGGTGGATTATAAGGGTAATATGGACTACAATTTGAAGTCTATAGAGACATCGAGGTGGAAATATTTTACCTCAGAATTTGTAAGCCAATTAAACAATGCGATAACTATTAGCACCAGAGATTACGTTTGATGGTGTTATTATAGGCCAAACGTCAAATAGAATGAATAAGCCACAGTTAATTGATACACAAAAACCAAGAATAAGCGATTGAAAATTGCTTTCAGATGAGGAAGCGATACCTTTTGGACTTTTTGTTTAATTGTCCAGCTTCAATATTCTCTGACGTGTCGAATAATCATATCACTTGGATAGGAAAATTTCAGTCATGGACAAATGTAGAAATTGACTTTGACACACCTCCAACTGCTATAAATATTCGCCCGTCTGAATTAGCTTTACGGACAATGTGTTGATTTATTCAAGGCGTTCAAACACTTGTCGTAATCTTACACTCTAAGTGGTTCTATAAGCAAAATTTGTTTGACAGGACAATGGAAGCGTAAAATATCGTGCATGCTACGTTAATGACATCGAAAACAACTGCAAAGTTCTCTAAAATTACGACACTAATAAAGCGATGGATTTTGCCGGAAACTTGCTTACACTCTGTGCGAATGTATAGAATTCAGCATTACTCTAAGATGTGGGATGAAACCCTACAGGTTACAAAGCTGTTCTGCAAACCAACATCGGTGACGTCGACTAAAAGCAATTCTTGCCATCTTACTTGACAAAATAAACAACAAACGAGAGTCTCTGGCTAATCTTACCCCAGGGAGGACACAAGCCAACGATCAGCGCAGTGAGTTTATTTCGCTAATTTTCACAAAGATGGAACTCATGAGAATCATCTGCTGAAGATACAAGACAAAACAAAACAACCGATTAAAGCCAAGATGTCTTACCTTTGCAGAGATGATATCCACGTCCAAACGACTGTACCATAATAGGCAAAGTAAGTAGGCTAGTCGTGATGGGGTGCCTACTGGGAGTTGTGACAAATTTCATAGTCCTAGCTCTTTTGACGGCGATAGCATCAGAACCATTGGTGTGTACATGGACAAATTTATCACTTATCATGTAACTATATACTCATATAATTAAATAATTTATATATGCAATTAGATCAAACTAGCACAGTTGTTGCAACGAAACGCAGACTGTGTCAATATATATATATATATATATATATATATATATATATATATATATATATATATATATATATATATATATATATATATATATATATATATATATATATCCGAATATCTAAATGATTCCATCACTACAATGACTGTTGTCACTGTCTAATTTGGCGAGTAGAACATTTTGGCATTTTATTCATAGAAACAGATTTAACGTCGACCCAAACAATTACAATGGCCAGAAGGATTTACACCACTCCCTAATATGACTAATGGTTTGAAATACGCTTTACCATCCTTGCACTCAACGCATAATAAGGAATTACGGTACTAATTCAGTTCCCATAGTACAATTATGCGAACACCACGAAATTAAAAATTCAGCAAAATAAAATTTCTGAGTGCCCATGATCAAACCTATATTTATCAGTATAGATGACAATTAGATTTCCGCTTCTTTGCGGAAGAAAGGATATGAGTATCTGCATTTTCTGGACCTGCATGTGTTTGAAACATGTAATTTGAATTCCACACCAAAGAGTCAGGTGTTAAATTTAGTAATGAGTGTTTCGAGCTCAAGACTGTTAATGGACTGGAATTCTATCAATATAACAATGTCTACTTTTTCACTTACAACTAGGATAAGCTCTCAAAAGATTCTTTTTCCTAAAACATGACTTACATTATTAACCAATCCTGGCCAGCCAAACCCATATATACTCTATTAAATGTTCAACCATTTCCAGGCTGGTTCCCATTTTTCCATACCATTAGTACCGTATGTCCTTAAGCAGTTTACTTTTGTGTCCGGTAGACAATAGTGAAGTCTATCAAGGCGTTCGTAATATATCTGATCAGCCAGATTTGGAAATCAAGGTTTACCTTAGGAAATTTGTGTGTTTATTACAACAGAACTAAAGTATTAGAAGTGGTTGAAGATTTGCTTTGACAACAGTTTATGTTTCTCAGACGGGAGGAACATTGGGGAATTTAATCAAAGTTAAAATAGACTGAAATTGTACAATACGATTTTGTACAGGATGGTATTTGAGTCAAGCTAGTTTAATTAGTTTTAAATTATAACACAGTAGGAAAAAATGACGTGAATCCAATTAGACAACGGGGATTAGATTGAAAGACCAAACAAAATGAAGTATTAGAAGGATTATTGAACAATAAAGTATGTTTCCTTCAGTGATCAAGTTCCTGGCATGTTTTGTTTACTTCTTGCCAAAACAAAGAACATTTACTATTGTTTCCTTGAAAAGTCTTCCGTTATATTATTGATGAGGAAACATTAAATGCAGCCTCGCTTTGCTTTTTGCCAGCTCTGTATTAGAAACATCAGTTCTACAAGCTTTGAAATCCATTCTTGCATTATAATGTTTAGGGCTGCCGCATGGGTTCCTATTAGTTTAAAAGACTAAATATGGGACTAAGAATACTTTTTTCTACATCCAAGAAGGGCAGGCCTTCATTTAGTAAACTTTTGGATCAGTTTTGTTTCCATGTAAGTACATATTAGACGCAAGAGTCAAATTGCACCTTGTTTTGTGATGTTTTGCTCTGAGATAAATATACTGTTTATTAGTTCAAGTAGTCGATGCGAATGGCATTTCACATGACAAGAAGAATGTAGTTTAATTTAATCGTATTAAATGCATGTGTACCAGTTAAAGACGTCATGATTATTAATTAAAGGTTACATGTAAGTATTACATCTTTGTCGCCCATTTATATATGGAGTTTACTAATAAAGTTTCCGAACATAGTTTTTTATTTAAATGAAGACTACATGGTTACTGCCGAGACCAAAACTCAAAACCCAACAGCACTGCCCCATTAATTCTGTTAATCATGTTACAGTCGCGTCTTATGTAGCGTTCTATTTTTTTTGCAATTTGCATAGGGTTACATTTTTTAAGAAACTTAACATCCCCAATTTTCCTCACTAACTATACTAGTCATTTAATAATCACCTTGCTTGGCCTTATTTTAGGTGTGAACTATAAAAAGCTGTTGTATCTGCTTAGTGACTTTCAATTCCTGTATTTCAGAGGTAAATTATAAAAAAGCCGATGACGTTTGTTTGCATTTTATATACTTGGTAATTTATTCATTGCAATTTCAGAAACTGGTATTTTCTAGTCTGGAAAAATTTGTTTTCTCTTACGAATGAACTCGAGGTATAACCTTTTCCATAAATTAGATAGCAATAATTAAGAAATTTACGAGTCCAATTAAAGTGTTCTCTTAGCACTACACACTTTGGTAACAAGTTTCGAAATTTCCAAGTGTGATTGGATTGGTTTTGTACCATACGAATCCTTGCACGATACGGTAATAATTTGGACAAGACGCACATGTCACACAGCTTCTACACACAATATCAGTAAGTATGATGATCATTGTCGCCGTTGTCATCATTATCGCCATTATCATCATTATCGCCATTATCATCATTATCGCCATCTTTTTAGCCGAATTACTGCAATAACAACAGTAAGGAATAGAAATCAAGAAGTTTGCTTTCAGTCTGTGTGTTTATGTGTGTACATTTCATTCAAACTAATGCTAAATGAGCAAGATACGGAAACAACTAAAAGATAGCAATTACAGATACAGCTTTAGATAATTTTACAAATCTATTGTTTAAAACTAAGTAATACATAAAAGCGAATACCAAAACTTTTTTGGCAACAAATAATTTATTTCCTTGGCATACAAAGCGAAAATTTAAAATGATCTTACAGTAAGAAGAATTAAATTCCAGAGATTCTTAAAACAGTTGTCACAAGTCCCAATGCATAAAGTTGTAGCTAAATTCCAGTGGTATTCCAAAAGAGTTACAATATCAAATGTTATGACGTTCCTGCACTCTGGAATACGATCATGGTCCAGTGTCTTGATGTGTGGCGATGTGCTATCAGTTTATGGATATATCGCAATAGCATAAGTACAAAGTATACTTGTCTGGAGTCACTACAATTCCAAATTAATGTTCCAGTCTCAAAATATTATAGATGATCATTTTGAATTCTCAGTGAATAATAAATTTTAATAAATAATTCCACCCAAATGAAAAAATGAACACAACAATAAGACTGATTGTGCTCAGATGTTAAATGCAAGAATTAGTAATTTCACAAGAAAACAAGAATAAAAATACCTCAACTTGATCTGTAGGTTGAAAATACTCTGTTACTTAATGGATTTTCCATTCGACATGTTCTGACGTCAACAAGATAAGGCTAATTACTAAAATTAGAATAACAGCCATGTGACACATCACGTTGCGCAGGTATATCCATGGTGAATACTAATATCCCGACTCAGATTGAGATAGACATGGTCACAAAATCAATGACCATAATCAGGTATTTAGTAAACTTTATTTTGGACAAGGCCAGTTACTAAATACAACTGTATATAGCATATAATCTGGAAGAAAATTGCAACAAAATTACATATTAAATACACATACCAATGGATGTTGTGATATGGACTAATCTGACATGTCATGTATTTTTTTCTATATTTGTATATATCTGGTTCCTGTTGAAAATACTGGTGCAGGTTAAAATCAACAAGAGGGACACTAGACTGTTTTATTGATTCGTTCATTCATTCGTTAAAAGAATAACATTTCCTAAAACTGCGATCATCCAACACATGATGAACTTGATGTTTCCAGGGTACTTTTAACTGTTTGCAAAACATGTTCACGATTGTGCATAAGCATGTTTATAAATCTGCACAGTGTTCATAATTTGTGTCTAAATTTTACGGTACGTCTGTCTTGGTCATAGCACTTCCATACACTCATAAGCATGAGCCGCATAATCCAGGAGGCACCTATTGACAGCATCCCACAATAGCCAAATGATGGCACTCGACGAGGCATCCACTCTGCAAGAGATTGTAAAAGCCATAGAACAGTTGAAGACTGGAAATTTTGCACGAAAAGATGGTATCCAAAAAGAGATATGGTAGTAAGGAAGTCCAGCATTGCATACCAAACACTACGAGTTCCTCGTTTGCTGCTGAAAGCGGGGGAATCTTCCACAAGACCTCTGAGATGCAGTTGTCATCACCTTGTACAGAAACAAGGGGAAACGTCTGACTGCTCCAACTACCATGGGATCACTCTAGAGTGTTGCTGAACAGATTGGTGGCCATAATGGCAGAAGAACATGATCCAGAAAGTCAATGCAGCTTCAAAGGCAATAGAGGCACAACTGACGTGGTTGTCGTCCTAAGACATATCCAAGAGAAATACGTTAGACACGGTGAGCAGAACTAGACTGTGGAAAATCGTTAAAACGCTCGGCTGTCCTCTACAATTCCTTACCATGGTCATCCAGCTAGATGAAGACCAGATTGATCAGCACAGAAACAATAAAGACCTGTCACAGACATTTCCCATAGCGTGAAAGGGGACTGTGTTTTGCCACCCGTATTGTTCTCAATATTCTTCAACATGACGATCCCAAAAGCAACAAAGATGGCATCTATATCCGCTTTTGTTTTGATGGCAACCTCTTCAACTTAAGACGACTTCAGGCCCACCCCATGACCGTGGAAAAACAGATCAAAGAATTCACAGAAGCCGCTTTACAGCGAGTAACATTCTGCTTTGCAGAAGCTTGCCAGTGTTTTGGTCTTGTGGTCAGCCTAAAGAAAACTGAGGATTTCCACCAGCTTGCACCTATAGAGCACCGGCCACCAAACATATTCACTGACTATCAAGAGCTGAAAGTAGTCCACCAGTTCACCTAACTAGGCTGTGTTTTTCTCTCTGCTGCCAAGACTGAGAAATAAATAGACAACAGACTGACCAAGGCAAACTGTGCCTTCAGCAGACTCTACAAAAGAAGTATCATACAATATCAGTCTCACGAGAGACATAAAGATCAGCGTCTACAGAGCTGTTGTACTGAACACCCTCTTCACTGACGCCGAATCCTTGGTCACATACAGCAGCTATCTTAACCTCCTTGAACGCATCCATTACCACTGCGTCAGCACCATCCTCAATATTCAATGTAGGGACTTCTTCACCAACACAGAAGTCCTCAAACAAGCAGGTTTCACCAGAGTTGAGGCCACGCTCATGAAAAGATATAGCTACGTTTGGCAGGTCGCGTCTCCAGGATGGTGGATCATTGCTGCCAGAGATCGCACTGTATGGCGAGCTGTCCACTGGACACCGTGACAGATGGGCTCCTCGAAAGAGATATAAAGACTTCTTGAATAAAGACCTCCACCATCTATATCATCGACTAAAGCCAATGGGCATCACAAGCTGTTGACCGTGAAAGCTGGATACGTACAAGTAACCTGGCAACTTCCACTTTTGAACAATACAGACGGGTCAGCTTGGTGAAAAAAAAAACAGAGAAGAAAGAACCAGGAAACAATCGCAGTACCCACCACAAACCAGACATTCTTCTGCAGCCTCTGTGGACGTGCCTGTCACGTACTGGCTTGTCAGCCACCAGCGCGTTTGCAATAGACGGTCCCCCTTCATAAAACTTCGCAAGCGAAGTCTGGCCTACAATAAATCAACTATATATGAGCGGGTGGGGGTTGGAAATTTCTGTCGACACGGAGTATTATTTTCCTTTTCCCTCAACATAGTTTAATTTTGTTCAACTTCTGTAATTGCTGTTTTACATTGCGCCTATTTTTGCTGTATAATCAGAAGAAACGTTTGTCTTCCACGCCATTTGAGAGCATGAACTCAAAAGAAAATGAAACTCCAAAGCTCTCCACCACTTAGAAAAAAATAAGCAAAGGCAAAACATCCAACATCATTTATGATGTAACTGTCGATTTAATATAAAAAAATAACATTAGCTGAAACACTCCCACAGCCTTACAATGGCTATATACAAGAGAGTCGGGTGCTTCAAAATACCCAACATCCTTGTATAATACCAAATTTGTGAGTAATATGCTTCTGTTTTTGATCTTGGACAGACCTCAAAATTAAAGCCATCGTTAAAATTGAAACGTGCAGCAATCTTCCTTATTCGGGTGATCAGACTTAGCGTCTTGAAAAGGGTTATTTTAGTAAGGACTATATACCGACAAGTCTCAGGCCGCCATTATGTTGGTAACTCTTCTCATATATCCATATGTTTGCTGTTTTAGAAACTGATGAAACTGCATTTGACGTATCATTGTGATGTGTGTGTATGTGTGTGTGTGTTGTTTAGATTTCTAACGCATCATTATCAATTTTTCAGTCATACAGCTACGATGTCTGCGGTGTAGCAGTTAATAGTGATGTCTAGCACTGGGGTATCATGCAGCTTTTAATAACATTTTTATAAGTTTTTGGTATGCCTCGGTTGGGGTTTGAACCGAGGCCGAAGCTCTAACCATTAGGCCACCTGAGCGGTCATGTATCACTAAGGTTA
The DNA here is from genome assembly GCA_016746295.1 of Potamilus streckersoni. Classification (NCBI taxonomy): domain Eukaryota; kingdom Metazoa; phylum Mollusca; class Bivalvia; order Unionida; family Unionidae; genus Potamilus; species Potamilus streckersoni. The sequence continues at coordinate 1,910,445 of JAEAOA010000363.1, read as the reverse complement.
AAAGTGATATTTTGGGAGAAAACACAATTTTCTCTTGAACAGTTCACTGGTCCTAAGAAACTAACAGATGCCTGGACGACGAAAGTCATGATGACAGTGAAAACATAACAAACATTTACCCGAATTCCTGAAGAAGAAATACATCGATGTTAAAATGGTTTCATCAATTAAAGATGTTGAATGGCTTCACTTATTAAAGAGAGTTGAATTTAGACTGCTTCATGGTTAGATAACACAGGTTTAAAATTAGGCAGACTTGGCTTTATGATTGAAATGCAAAGCTCTCTTCTAGACCTAAACGTAGTTTTCTACCGTACGAAGCATATTGGTATGTGTACCAGGTAGCCAAAGAATATTTATTAAGAACTGATTATTTTCCATAATGAAAAAGAAAGACTATACTATTACATGTATAAAGCAAGGAGGTTCTTTTATTTTATCTGTTTCAATTAACTGCCAATATCATTTTTGACATATCGTTTTATACAGATCATTTAAGACAGGTTATTTTAGACAGATCATTTTAGACAGATCATTTTGGCCAGCAATGAGTTTAGTTAATTCGTTTTAATGCCCGTCTATGTTTGTTGTGTTCTTTTTTTGTAAAGTTGTTTCCTTGAAAAGTTTCTTATTGATCTTTATACATTATTCTCAATATGACGCCACGTATCAATGTATTGTTTTGAAAATATAAGATTGCCAAGCTTGTAACTTTATAGCACGAAACGGGACAGAAAGATAGTGTCAGCACAAAATATATATTATTTTAAACCTTTTGTTCGTCCGATATATATCAGTGCTTGATCGCTTCATTAAGTATCATAAATACCGGAATAATCTACGTCTAGACTTCAAACTATAGATTATCAATGCATTTATATTTTAAAAGTGTTTTATTACGTTTGTAATTTCAATAGTGACCACTTATATTTAATGTATGTAATTGACAATTTGATGATTTCCAGTTATGAAGATAACTGCTTCCGCTGTTGTGCAAGTGTATTCTTTCTTGAAGTAAATCGCCATCCGCAGCAAGTACGAGAGGAACTGCACAAGACTGTCCCATGATACATCAATCTTCATCATTCACAGCAAGTAAGAGATGAACTGCACTAGATTGTCCCATGATACATCAATCTATCTTCTACATTCACAGCAAGAAAGAGAGGAGCTGCACTAGATTGTCCCATGATACATCAATCTATCTTCTACATTCACAGCAAGAAAGAGATGAGCTGCACTAGACTGTCCCATGATACATCCATCTTTATCATTCACAGCATGTAAGAGATGAACTGCACTAGATTGTCCCATGATACATCAATCTATCTTCTACATTCACAGCAAGAAAGAGAGGAGCTGCACTAGATTGTCCCATGATACATCAATCTATCTTCTACATTCACAGCAAGAAAGAGATGAGCTGCACTAGACTGTCCCATGATACATCCATCTTTATCATTCACAGCAAGTAAGAGATTTTATGCACTAGATTGTCCCATGATACATCAATCTATCTTCTACATTCACAGCAAGAAAGAGATGAGCTGCACTAGACTGTCCCATGATACATCCATCTTCATGATTCACAGCAAGTAAGAGATGAACTGCACTAGATTGTCCCATGATACATTAATATATCTTCACCATTCACAGCAAGTAAGAGAGGAGCTGCACTAGATTGTCCCATGATACATTAATATATTTTCACCATTCACAGCAAGTAAGAGATTTTCTGCACTAGATTGTCCCATGATACATCAATCTATCTTCACAATTCGTAGCAAGTAAGAGATTTTCTGCACAAGATTGTCCCATGATACATTAATATATCTTCAGCATTCACCGCAAGTAAGAGATTTTATGCACTAGATTGTCCCATGATACATCAATCTATCTGGAAAAGCAAATAACAGCTTTGTATGGACTTAAAATTATCAAAGAACGTAATTCTTAGCTTTGCACATGTACAAGAGAACGTTGCATAGCAAATATAAATGGTATAAGTTATATGTGGCTATTTCCTATGTATGAATGTATGTATGTATGTATGTATGTATGTATGTATGTATGTATGTATGTATGTATGTATGTATGTATGTATGTATGTATGTATGTATGTATGTATGTATGTATGTATGTATGTATGCATGCATGCATGCATGCATGCATGCATGCATGCATGCATGCATGCATGCATGCATGTATGTATGTATGTATGTATGTATGTATGTATGTATCTGTTTATTTGCATGTGTGAATGATGCATGCCTGCATGTATGTATGTACTTGATAATATACTGCGATGGTTATTTATATTACTGTGTCATCTACGAATACTTATTGCTTTTATATTATCTATGCAAATCTTCCATCTACCATCAAGTTAACAAAAGGATGTATATTAAGTCGGTTTTCAGTACGCTGTCTTCAAATAATTTCAGTATCGCTTAAGTATACTTTTTGCTTTCCTCCCACTGCGTATGAAATGATGATTTTGTCGGAACAATTTGGGTGTTAATGAATGCCGTCCTCGTTCAGGCCATGCATCATTTTACTTGTGTGATCCTTCCTTGTAGTAATTTGTCTTCTGAATGTGGAAAGCTTATCATCGCCTACTTTTTTCTGGTTTCATAAACAAACAGAAAAAGAACGCAGCTGGTTTAAACAATTCAGGCATTTCGTTTCTGTTAGAGTATTGTTACCTCGATTCGCCTTTTTCGATGATGGATTAATAGGAAACAGTGTCAGCGGTAAACATCATTAGATATGGTCGGCTGATATTAAACTTGACACAGGAGAATGAATACGACGTTCAGTCCCCAGAGCGGTCTGGAAATAGACGCGTTGCGTCCTCTTGCTTGTCACAAGGGGCGACGAAAAAGATACAACACTTCTGAACATAATTACACTGGTACCTCGTTTTTCGTATTGAGGGTTTGGTTATTAAAGAAAAAATAAGAATTTTTGTATTAAAGATGTATCCTATATTTCATATCCATCTTTGACGACGGAAATGCGCACATCAGCTAGTGTCAGACTGTGGCAAACAGATTAAGAGTCAAGATTCATAAACTGAAAAGATGCATTTTTTGTTAGGTGTACATTCATGTTGATGAGTGAATTCTGACCGGTTTCTGTGTATGTGTGTACATACATACATACACATACATACATACATACATACATACATACATACATACATACATACATACATACATACATACATACATACATACATACATACATACATACATACATACATACATACATACATACATACATACATACATACATACATACTTACATACATACATACATACATACATACATACATACATACATACATACATACATACATACATATTCATGTTGATGAGTGAATTCTGACCGGTTTCTGTGTATGTGTGTACATACATACATACACATACATACATACATACATACATACATACATACATACATACATACATACATACATACATACATACATACATACATACATACATACATACATACATACATACATACATACATACATACATACATACATACATACATACATACATACATGTATACACGCATGCATCCATGCATCCAGACAGACAAAGAGAAAGTTATCGTGAACCTCGTTATCTGATCGTGATACCCATTGTATCGATAATAGAATCATGCAATGGGTTGTTCGATGTGTTTTAGATAGTGGTTCTGTAAATGGCGAAATGATGCTATAGGCTCTATCGATATGATTTAGATAGTGATTCTGTCGATGAAGAAATGCTGTGTACTATGTGTTTTAGATAGCGGCTGTATAGATGATGGAATGTTGTGTTCGATGTGTTTTACATAGTCATTTTATCCATGATGAAATTATGTGTTCGATGTGCTTTAGATAGTGGTTGTATGCATGAGTGAATGATGTGTTCTATGTGTTTTGGATAGTGGTTGTATCAATACTGGATTGATGTGTTCTATGTGATTTAGATAGTGGTTGTATGGATAATCAAATGATGTGTTCTATATGTTTTAGGTAGTGGTTGTATGGATAATGGAAATATGTGTTCTATGTGATTTAGATAGTTGTTGTATGGATAATGGAATGATGTGTTCTATGTGTTTTAGATAGTGGTTGTATGGAAAATGGAATGAAGTGATCTATGTGTTTTAGAAAATGGTTGTATCGATAATAGAATGATGTGTTATATGTGTTTTAGATAGTGGTTGTATCGATAATGGAATGATGTGTTCTATGTGTTTAGATCGTGGTTGCATCGATAATGGAATGATGTGTTCTATGTGTTTTAGAGAGAGGTTGTTTGGATAATGGAATGGTGTGTTCTATGTGTTTTAGATAGTGGTTTTATGGATGATGGATTGATGTGTTGTAAGTGTTTTAGAGAGTGGTTGTATCGATAATGGAATGATATGTTCTATGTGTTTAAGATAGTGGTTGTATGTATGATGGAATAATGTGTCCGATGTGCTTTTGAGATGGTTTTATGGATGATGGAAAGGTGTCATATATGTGCTTTAGATAGTGGTTGTATTGATGACAGAAAGATGTGTTCTATGTGTGTTAGATAGTGGTTGTATGGGGAATGGAATAGTGTGTTTTATGTGTTACAGCTAGTGTTTGTATGAATAAGGGAAATATGTGTTCTATGTGTTTCAGATAGTGGTTGTATCGATAATGGAATGATGTGTTCGATGTAACTTAGAAAGTGGTTGTATAGATGATGGACTAATTTGTTCGATGTGCTTTAGAGATGGCTGTATGGATGATGGAAAGGTCAGTTCTATGTTTTTTAGATAGTGGTTGCATCGATAATGAAATGATGTGTTCTATGTGTTTTAGAGAGTTGTTGTATCGATAATGGAATGATGTGTTCTATGTGTTTTAGAGAGTGGTTGCATCGATAATGCAAAGATGTGTTCTATGTGTTTTAGATAGTGGTTGCATCGATAATGGAATGATGTGTTCTATGTGTTTTAGCCAGTGGTGGTATCGATAATAGAATGATGTGTTCTATGTGATTTAGATTGTGGTTGTATGTATGATTGAATGGTGTTTTCTATGTGTTTTAGAGAGTGGTTGTATCGATAACGGAATGATGTGTTCTATGTGTTTTAGAGTGTGGTTGTATAGATAATGGAATGATGTGTTCTACGTGTTTTATAGAGTTGTATGAATGATGGAATGATATGTTGTGTCTGTTTTAGAGAGTGTTTGTATGAACAATAAAAAGATGGGTTCTATGTGTTTTAGTGAGTGGTTGTATGTATAATTGAATGATCTTTTCTATGTGTTTTAGATAGTGGTTGTATGGGTAACGGAATGATGGATTCTATGTGTTTACATAGTGGTTGTATCGATAATGGAATGATGTGTTCTATGTGTTTTAGATCGTGATTGTATCGATAAAGGAATGATGTGTTCTATGTGTTTTAGAGAGAGGTTGTTTGGATAATGGAATGGTGTGTTCTATGTGTTTTAGATAGTGGTTTTATGGATGATGGATTGATGTTGTAAGTGTTTTAGAGAGTGGTTGTATCGATAATGGAATGATGTTTTCTATGTGTTTTAGATAGAGGTTGTATGGATGATGGAATAATGTGTCCGATGTGCTTTTCAGATGGCTTTATGGATGATGGAAAGGTGTGTTATATGTGTTTTAGATAGTGGTTGTATTGATGACAGAAAGATGTGTTCTATGTGTGTTATATAGTGGTTGTATGGACAATGGAATGATGTGTTTTATGTGTTACAGCTAGTGTTTGTATGAATAAGGGAAATATGTGTTCTATGTGTTTCAGATAGTGGTTGTATCGATAATGGAATGATGTGTTCGATGTAACTTAGAAACTGGTTGTATGGATGATGGACTAATTTGTTCGATGTGCTTTAGGGATGGCTGTATGGATGATGGAATGGTGAGTTCCATGTGTTTTAGATAGTGGTTGCATGGATAATGGAATGATGTGTTCTATGTGTTTTAGCGAGTGGTGGTATCGATAATAGAATGATGTGTTCTATGTGATTTAGATTGTGGTTGTATGTATTATTGATTGGTGTTTTCTATGTGTTTTAGATAGTGGTTGTACGGATAATGAAATGATGTGTTCTATGTGTTTTAGATAGTGATTGTATCGATAATGGAATGATGTGTTCTATGTGTTTTAGATAGTGGTTGTATCGATAATTGAATGATGTTTTCTATGTGTTTTAGAGAGTGGTTGTATGGATAATGAAATGATGTGCTCTATGTGTTTTAGATAGTGGTTGTATCGATAATGGAATGATGTGTTGTATGTGTCTAAGATAGTGGATGTATCGATAATGGAATGATGTGTTCTATATGTTTTAGATAATGGTTGTATCAAAAATAGAATGACATGTTATATGTGTTTTAGATAGTGGTTGTATCGATAAAGGAATGGTGTGTTCTATGTATTTTAGATCGTGGTTGTATCGATAATGTAAAGATGTGTCGTATGTGTTTCAGATAGCGGTTTTATCGATTATGGAATGATGTGTTCTATGTGTTTTAGAGAGTGGTTTTTTGGATGATGGATTGATGTGTTGTGTTTTAGATAGTGGTTGTATCGAGAATGGAATGATGTGTTCTATGTGTTTTAGATAGTGGTTGGATGGATAATGGAATGATGTGTTCTATGTGTTTTAGATAGATGTTGTATGGATGATGGAATAATGTGTCCGATGTGCTTTTGGGATGGTTGTATGGATGATGGAAAGGTGTGTTATATGTGTTATAGACAGTGGTTGTATTGACGACAGAAAGATATGTTTTATGTGTTACAGATAGTGTTTGTATGAATAATGGAAATATGTGTTCTATGTGTTTCAGTTACTGGTTGTATCGATAATGGAATGATGTGTTCGATGTAATTTAGAAAGTGGCTGTTTGGATGATGGACTAATTTGTTCGATGTGCTTTCGAGATGTCTGTATGGATGATGGAATGGTCTGTTTTATGTTTTTTAGATAGTGGTTGTATAGATTATGTAATAATGTGTTTTATGTGTTTTAGATACTGGTTGTATCGATAATGGAATGATGTGATTTTGTGTGTTAGATAGTGTTTGTATGAATAATGGAAAGATGTGTTCTATGTGTTTTAGATAGTGGTTTTATTGATTATAGAATGATTTGTTTTATGTTTCAGAGAGTGGTTGTATCGATAATGGAATGATGTGTTCTATGTGTTTTAGGGAATGGTTGCATGGAAGATGGAATGATGTGTTCTATTTGTTTTATTAAGTGGTTGTATCGATAATGGAATGATGTGTGCGATGTAATTTAGAAAGTGGTTCTATGGATCATGGAATAATTTGTTCGATGTGCTTTAGAGATGGCTGTATGGATGATGGAAAGGTGTGTTCTATGTGTTTTAGAGAGCTTTTGTATCGATAATGGAATGATGTGTTCTATGTGTTTTAGAGAGCTTTTGTTTCGATAATGGAATGATGTGTTCCATGTGTTTTAGTTAGCGGTAGAATCGATAACGGAATTGTGTTCTATGTGTTTTAGATAGTGTTTGTATGCATAACGAAATGATGTATTCTATGTGTTTTAGAGAGTGGTTGTATCGATAAAGAATGATGTGTTCTATGTGTTTTGGAGAGTGGTTGCATCGATGATGGAAAGATGTGTTCTATCTGTTTTAGAGAGTGGTTGCATCGATGATGGAAAGATGTGTTCTATGTGTTTTAGTTAGTGGTTGCATCTATAATGGAATGATGTGTTCTATGTGGTTTAGCGAGTGGTTGCATTTATAAATGAATGAAATGTTCTATGTGTTTTATATTGTGGTTGTATGTATAATTGAATGATGTTTTCTATGTGTTTTTGATAGTGGTTGTATGCTTAACGGAATGAGTTATTCTATGTGTTTTAGATAGTGGTTTTATCGATAGTGGATTGATGTGTTCTATGTGTTTTAGATAGTGGTTGTAGCGATAATGGAAAGATGTGTTCTGTGTGTTTTGGATAGTGATTGTATCGATAATGGATTGATGTGTTCTATGTGTTTTAGATAGTGGTTGTATCGATAATGGATTGTTGTGTTGTATGTGTCTACGATAGTGGTTGTATCGATAATGGAATGATGTGCTCTATGTGTTTATGATAGTGGTTGTATCGATAATGTAATGATGTTTTCTATGTGTTTTAGATAGTGGTTGTATAGATGAAGGAATGACGTGTTCTATGTGTTTTAGATAATGGTCGTATCGATAATAGAATAATGTGTTATATGTGTTTGAAAGAGTGGTTGTATCGGTAATGGAATGATGTGTTCTATGTCTTTTAGATAGTGGTTGTATGGATGATGGTATGATGTGTTGTATGTTTTAGAGAGTGGTTACATCGATAATGAGATGATGTGTTCTATGTGTTTTAGATAGTGGCTTTGTCAATAATGGAATGATGTGTTCGATGTGTTTTATAGAGTGGTTGTGTGGGTGATGGATTGATGTGTTGTATGTGTTTTCGAGATTGGTTGTATCGATAATGGAATGATGTTTTAGATAGTGGTTGGATGGATAATGGAATGATGTGTTCAATGTATTTTAGATAGAGGTTGTATGGATAAGGGAATAATGTGTTCGATGTGCTTTAGTAAAGGTTGTATTGATGATGCAAAGGTGTGTTGCATGTGTTTTAGATAGTGGTTGTATTGATGACTGAAATATATGTTCTATGTGTTTTAGATAGTGGTTTTATGGGTAATAGAATAATCTCTTTTATGTGTTATAGATAGTGTTTGGATGAATAACGGAAATATGTGTTCTATGTGTTTTATGTTGTATCGGTAATGGAATGATGAGTTCGATGTGATTTAGAAAGTGGTTGTATGGAGGATGGACTAATTTGTTCGATGTGCTTTAGAGATGCCTGTATGGATGATGGAAATGTGTGTTTATGTGTTTGATATAGTGGTTGTATCGATAATGGAATGGTGTGTTATATGTGTTTTAGATAGTGGTTTTTGTATGACAGAATGAGGTATTTCATGTTTCAGAGAGGGGTTGTATCGATAATGGAATGATGTTTCAGAGAATGGCTGCATAGACTATGAAATGATATGTTCTATTTGTTTTTGATAGTGGATTTATTGACAATGGAATGATAATTTCTATGTGCCTCAGTTAGTGGTTTTATCGATAATGGAATGATGTGCTCTGTGTTTTAGAGAGTAGTTGTATCGATAATAAAATGATGTATTCTATGTGATTTATATAGTTGGTTTTAACGATAATGGAATGATGTGTTCTATATGTTTTAGAGAGTGATTGTGTCGATAAGGAAACTATATGTTCTATGTGTTTTAAAGAGTGGTTGTGTCCACAATGGAATGATATGTTCTATTTGTTTTAAATAGTGTTTGTATGAATAATGGAAAGATGTGTTCTATGTGTTTTAGAGAGTGGTTGTATGGATGATGGAATGTTGTGTTGTATGTGTTTTAGAGAGTGGCTGTAACGATATTGGAATGATGTGTTCTATGTGTATTAGATAGTGTTTGTATGAATAATGGAATGATATGTTCTATTTGTTTTAGATATTGTTTGCATGAATAATGTAAAGATGTATTCTATGTGTTTTAGATAGTGGTTGTATGGATGATGGATTGATGTGTTGTATGTGTTTTAGAGAGTGGTTGTATGGATGATGGATTGATGTGTTGTATGTGTTTTAGAGAGTGGTTGTGTGGATAATGGAATGATGTGTTCTATGTGTTTTAGATAGAGGTTGTGTGGATGATGGAATGATGTGTTTTGTGTGTTTTAGATCCTGGTTGTATCGATAATGGAATGATGTATTCTATGTGTTTTAGATAGTGGTTGTATCGATAATGGAAAGATGTGTTCAATGTGATTTAGAAAGTGGTTGTATGTATCATGGCTTTAGAGATGGCTGTATGGATGATGGAAGGTGTGTTGTATGTCTTTTAGTTTGTGGTTGTATCGATAATGGAATGATGTCTTTTATGTGTTTTCGGTACTGGTTGTATAGATAATGGAATAATGTGTTCTATGTGTTTCAGATAATGTTTGTATGAATAATGGAAAGATGTGTTCTATGTGTTTAAGATAGTGGTTGTATTGATGATTGAATGTTGTGCGCTATGTTTTTTAGGTAGTGTTTGTATGTGTGATGGAATGATGTGTTCTATGTGTTTTAGATAGTGTTCTATGTGTTTTAGATAGTGTTTGTATGGATGATGGATTGATGTGTTCTATGTGTTTTAGATAGTGGTTGTATTGATGATTGAATGTTGTGTGCTATGTGTTTTAGACAATATTTGTATCTATAATGCAATGATGTGTTCTATGTGTTTTAGGTAGCGATTGTATCGATAATGGAATGATATGTTCTATGTGTATTAGATAGTGTTTGTATGAATAATGGAAAGACGTGTCCTATGTGTTTTAGATAAAGGTTTCTTGGGTGATAGAATGATGTGTTCAACGTGTTTTAGATAGTGCTTGTATGGATGATGGATTGATGTGTTTTAGATAGTGTTTGTATCGATAATGATATGATATGTTCTATGTGTTTTAGAGAGTGGTTGTGTCGATGTTCTATGTGTTTTAGATAGTGGTTGTATCCACAAAGGAATGATGTTGTGTTCCATGTGTTTTAGAGAGTGGTTGTATCGATAATGGAATGATATGTTTTATTTGTCTTAGATAGTGGTTGTATGTACGATGGATTCTTGTGTTCTATGTGTTTTAAATAGTGGTTGTATCGTTAATGGAATGATGTGTTCTATGTGGTTTAGTGAGTGATTTTATCGATAATGAAATTATGTGTGCTATGTGTTTTAGATAGTGGTTGTATTCACAAAGGAATGATGTGTTCTATGTGTTTTAGAGAGTGGTTGTGTCGATAATTTAATGACGTATTCTATGTTTTTTAGAGAGTGGTTGTATGGATGATGGATTCATGTGTTTTATGTGTTTTAGATAGTGGTTGTATCGTTAATGGAATGATGTGTTCTATGTGTTTTAGGTAGTGGTTGTATCGATAATGGTATGATGTCTTTTATGTGTTTTAGAGAGTGGTTGTAATCGATAGTGGAATGATGTGTTCTATGTGTTTTAAACAATGATTGTTTCGATAATGGAAAGATGTGTTCTATGCGTTTAGATAGTGGTTGTATGGATGATGGAATTGTGTGTTATATGTGTTTTATGCAGTGGTTGTAACGATAATGGAACGATGTGTTCTATGTGTTTTAGACAGTAGTTATGTCGATAATGGAATGATGTGTTCTGTGTTGTTTAGATAGTGGTTGTATGGATGATCGAATGTTGTGTTCGATGTGTTTTAGAGAGTGGTTGTATCGATAATGGAATGATGTGTTCTATGTGTTTTAGATAGTGGTTGTATAATTGATGAAATGGTTTGTTCGATGTTCTTTAGATAGTGGCCCATAATAACATTTTGCGAAGAAGATCTGAATTCCATATGGACAAACATTTAACTTTGACTACATGCTTTCATGCTTAGACCCTCACCGGTATCGGGGGCCTACGAGTGGCCAACTGGTCTAAAGCGCTGTCTGTTGCGGATCACTACCATCTTATCTGAGTTTACGTTAGTTTGGGTCCGTACTCGGCTACTTGGATAAGTGAGGAAGCCTGCCATTTGTTTCTCGTAGGTCGGTGGTTCATCCAGGGGTTTTCCAGGGTTCCTCATTAACCATTAATACTGGCCGCCATGTATATCCTATATTGTGCTGAAAAATGGCGTTAAACCCTACTACATCACCAACAACAAATATCATTCTTAATTAAATAAACAGTCCGAGTAAACGAAATAAACATGCAATTTATTGGCAAACATTCTTATTGGGTAAAGGACACAAGGTAAGGCTAGTCGGTTAACCGCGAGCAAGCATTCTGATGTATGAATTATAAATCACTGCCAAAATGTTATGCTCACCATGTACTATCTTTTGCTGGGAAAGAAAAGTTAATTGGATATGTAGGGTTCCATTGACTTTGGGACATATATAGGTAATATACTGTGCATTAAAACTTGTATTTTAACATTTATTACTCCCAATAGAGAAATGCAACAAGAATGTTTTAGGACATTTTCAAGAAAGAATGTAAAATATCCAGAAAACGATTCGTATTTGATATTTTATGTGGATGTTTTTGAAAACAAAGTTGAATGGAGAAAACTAATTATCGTATACGGTCTTTATACTGTCAGCATGAGGATTTCACTGTAATATGGGCATATATAAATTCAATTTGGAGACCGCTTAACATGTTAGTTCTAGTTTATAATGGAATAATTCGGGTCAACGTACTTTATCATGTTTTAATGGAAGGCCATTCATGCCATGTACTTAAGTCTTAACTGGCAGTGGCGAATCCCACGTCAATGGTGGTTCTCTTGGTTCCCAAGGCCAAGACCGTGATATGTTGTGCTAAAATAATGGTAGAGGATTATTCCAGCAAAGCTCTGTACATCTTGTTTTGGTAAATGTCAGTCATGTAATGTCAATGAAAAAGGTATATCACCAGTCGCGTACGCTTTCGCTATACAGAATTTACACAGAACAAACAGACATTATTTATGATAAGACCGATTGACAACTGGCCAGATGTTTTAAGGCAGCGAACGGGAGGAGATGTTCTAAAATCTGTTAAAAGAATGAGTATTCTTTCCTTGGCAAAGTGTTTGTGCCGCATCATTCACAACTACAGCTTTATGAATGAAAACATAACTAACGAAATTGGACATCTCCATGAATGAGCTTTACTTAGTTTGATGAATTGTATTTTAATGCTTCCGTGATCAGAGGATAAAGAGATCGTAGAAACCTTATTTACTCTAACATATTTCTACACTAAAAAAATTACCTGCAAAGTAAATGTGAAAATCTAGTGACCATTATACAATTTCTCATTTTGTTTTCTAGTGCTCTATCTACGTCAATCTTTGAATGGTGCGAAAGAAAGGAAAAAGCCCCTCCCCTCAAACAATTGGAAAACCTGAGGTAAAACATTAAACATGTGACAAAAATTAAGATTTTCTTTAGATCGCTTTAACTCCATCGCCGGTTTGTGCCGATATATTGACACATATACGGTAAACACAGAAGACAAAGCAACTTTGTTTCCTATAATACAAGTTTTTATGAATGGATACATCTTAGAACACGTAAACAAAATATTGCACGTGTCGCTATGAATTAGGTCGAACGGTAGTGCTTCATTTATCACAATTTAATACATAGATTTATTTCGTACCTATCACACACTTGATTGATTTATTTCATATATATATATATATATATATATATATATATATATATATATATATATATATCACCTGATTAAAATAAATATAGATTTTAACTTTAAGATGCGCAATAGATGCAGATGTTTCCGAACAGCATATGTACTTTCCGTAATAGCAGTGCCCAGTGCAAAACGAAATGAAATAAACTACATAATTTGAGGGGAAAAGGGTCGAACGTAAGGTCATCCAATTGATGGCATGTCTCAATGACTATTTTCCTTATTTTATTAATTTGGCTTGATCCAGACTTATGATAATCAGTAAATCAATTAGATTCAGTCAAAATAACAATGCATTGAGAATGGTATGATTAATTTAGTTTACGATATTGAACTGCCATACTAATTAATATCATGTGTGATCTTACGGTATTTAATCATCCTCAAAGCACATCATATATGAGGAAAGTGGTGGGGCAAGACTTAAATTTTAAAAAAATCACCAGCCGATAAGGAACGAAATAATACAAACGATGTAAAGACTCTAATTATGTAAGCAGTTTGATTGGGATATTCCAAAGAGCTTATTGTTTATATATCCTTTCATATTGCAGATTCACAAACTGCGTAAGCGTTTCACCGGCATAATAAAACAACATAAACTACAAACTTTTGAATGGGCAATATGAAATATACATTTTATTAAATCATACAAATAATAATATCCCAAAAAGAGAACAATGCAATGTTTCTCTCAACCAAACAGTATTGAGTGGTGCACTGTATAAAGGGGATAGTTCATTATCTGGTTTACTTACTGACATATTAATTAAAGTTCTAATTATATCTCATTATCTTACCAATTATATATACACATATGTCATGCACTATTTGCATAACGTTGCAAAATAATCTTACACTATAGTGTAATGAGGGAACTGAGTTTTATACAGACAGTCTCAGGAAACACAATAAGACTTGCTAATTTAGACCTACTTAGCTAAATAATAAAAGTGGTAATGCCAGTAGTGGCAGCTAAGTAAACACAACTAGCTGATGCATTAATTCAGATGCCAAAAACAGACAAACAGACAAACAGACACACAATAAGTGTATAGCTAATGATATTAGTTCAGCCAGTGCACAGGCAGAAAGTGGAAATCGTATTGATAGTAACTGCTGCTCTGTGCGTATCTAGTCTGGATTTCTAAGGCAAAGGTTGATTGATGGAGTTTCACGTTTTCAAAATATTCACATACATATTTCAGCCTACTTCAGTATCTATTCTGATAAGAAAATGAGCATAAAATATATTAGTGTTGAGAAACTGAAATTTTTAAGACATAAACAAAGCAAGCTCACATGACTGAACATTGATAAAACGTCACATACAGCCTATTACGTCAAGAAGAATTGGGAATTGTGAAACGTCATATACAGCCTATTACGTCAAGAAGAAATTGGGAATTGTGAAACGTCACATACCGCCTATTACGTCAAGAAGAATTTGGGAAATGTGAAACGTCACATACAGCCTATTACGTCAAGAAGAATTTGAGAATTGTGAAACGTCACAGTCTATTACGTCAAGAAGAATTTGGGAATTGTGAAACGTCACATACAGCCTATTACGTCAAGAAGAATTTATGAATTCCACACTACAAACATGACCCAGCGAACTTATATATTGCATACTGCGTTTGGTACTTTACATATATCAGTCATAGGCCTTAAGCGTTTGACAGATTGTGTCAAGTTTTGATTATTGAGAGGTGGTATTAGCATGACATCACAAACATAAGCGGACGAAACCAACGAATCCTATGTTGATGAGAATGAAAATATGAAATTGGATGGTGACATTGAAAAGTCACAGTTAAGAGTAGACGTCATATATCTTTATGTAACCAATTTTATTGGTGGGTAGTAAGAAGATACAGGCGGATGAAAATTCAAATAAATTAGTGTTGAATAAGATACATGGTTAGAAACAACTTATTAAATATTACAGGTATGATGTCCAGGTGTTAATGACATAGGGTAGATTTCCAGGTGTCGATACGAAGATACCAACACTCTAGGCAAAATATGTATCCTGTTCAAAACAAGAAAAGACGAAAAGAAAAGAAAGAAATTAAAACAAGAAACAATTATAAGTAACTTCAATAGTACAAGGTGAACTAAGCCAAATTAGAGTTTATATATAAATTTGTTTGTTTTTTTAAATCTAGAAATTACTCATATCTGATGTAAGATCGGAGCAGCGTTGTTGAATTATTTCATTTGGGCAGGAATTTATTTACTCAAATTATTAAATTCGGGTTTTTCTTCTCTGTAGATACAAATAAGGATATATTCTTTGATTTAATTATTAGTGACTGAAGAATAGACTGCTGACACATCACTACAACATAGGCCATCACAGACGTTACCTCTTCCAGCCTTGAATTTAGCTTGTTCAGAACTTTAGGTATAAGGACTTGTGTTCAATGTTCTATTATGATAAGAGTTTTTATCATAATCTTCTTCTCATTTCCTGCTATGAGAAGGAATTACGCATCTCTTATGAGCGGTCGATCCATCAGTAGAGAGATAGAAAGAAGGAGGAAAAGGGTGTGACACAGGTAATGTAGACACAACTACATTCCTTTGGGGAACTTGGCTAGCGGAGAGGTACGGATCTGAAATAAGTACAAGAGTTCTCGTAGTTGAAGCAAGAAGCGGAACTGTTTATTCATATATTTGATATAGAAGATATATAATACTACATTCCAAAGATACACTTCACAAAACATTTATATTGAAAAATACACTGAATGTACTACAATGTTTTCTTTTAAGTTTACCAACTTCATATGCTGTAGCTTTCGCATTTTAGAATATGTTACAATAATAAATCTTGACTTAATTAAAGATTATAAAATAGTTGCGATTAATGCAACAATCATTTTAAAGAAATATATTTTACTTAATTTGGGATAAAGTTCTAATTTAGAATAGATTACAAAACATTATTCTTTATTCCTGAAAGATTATTTAAAATTCCAAATTAAACCTAAACATGAAGTCGGTAAGCATTTTGATCTTTAAACCATTAATAAAAATGCAATAAATACCAATTCTTAAAACAATAGAACAATCCATTATAATATAATATTTAGAATAAAAAAGAATTCACAATTACATTGTAACTAAGAAGGTTACAAGCATAAAACTTTAACTTCCAAAGGTACTTATTTTCTAAGAAATTTTAGGACATAAAGAAAAGGTCTTACCTGAAATAAGTACAAGTGTTCTCGTAGTTGAAGCAAGAAGCGGAACTGATCGCTAGCATCTCCCGGGGTTTATTTATACTAGAACCCGACACCTCGTAACCTTTTATGGAAACAGCTTTTTTGAGGTGAGAAGGGCTAGCGCCAGTTTGACTTCATGGTTGCTTCCAACTAGTGAGAACCAGTTTTTATCCCATAGAACTACGTATGTTTTACATTTTTATTTCTGACCTTGGATTTAACTTCTAAGCCAAAATACTCATTTGGAGAATATGTCAAGAATCTCTGATACTGAGTGTAAACTTAGTGGTTTATACATGTATAGTACGGCAAATTGGTACTGGTTATAGAGGCAGATATAAACTGCACTAATTGTAATAGAATAATATCAAAATGAATATAGCTCAATTAAATAAATTTAATCTACATGTATTTTAATGGAAGTTTTTACTGTTATAATTTAATGAGAATGAGTCCAAAGAAGAGTTAGTTTTAATACATTTTAGAGAGACTTCTAATGTTCTTATTTATACTTAAATTTTACCTCATAACAATATCTTCTAGGTTATTTGAGCCACGTCCTCGAGGCTCGATTAAGAAAAAAAAATTACAATCAAAAAATATCAAAAGTAAAAAAATACAATTCATTGTTATGAACTGTAAAACACAATGAACAGTCATTGACAATTAATATAGCAAAAAAAGCACAATGTAAAACGTGGTATATTTTGCAGTATTCAAAAAAGATGCAGTAAAATAAAATACTGTATAATATGCAGTGAAATGCATGTACAATAAAAGAATGCTACAACTTTTTGTTAATATTAAAAAGAATACTATGAAAAGTACATTCAGTGAAGTTTTAAAAAATACAGTAAGATACACTATAATATTGAATGTGGTATATGTATAGCAA
The DNA here is from genome assembly GCA_016746295.1 of Potamilus streckersoni. NCBI lineage: Eukaryota > Metazoa > Mollusca > Bivalvia > Unionida > Unionidae > Potamilus > Potamilus streckersoni. Next base: position 1,892,973 of record JAEAOA010000363.1, on the reverse strand, counting down.
AGAAAACCACTGCAACCTGTTTTTATTGTTCAAGGGAGTATAATGAAAAATACATTTTACAACATTCAATGAAACCCAAAACTACAACAGAAGGTACAATATTAGATAAATATAATGAAAACTTTATCGGGCACGACATCATATGAAGAGAAGAAAAAGATGTAATGAAAATCTTCAATATCAAAAAGAAATTATTTGTTTGTTTATTGTTTCATTTTTCTATATTTAATGTTAATTCTACATAACCTACTCTACGACTAGTCCTGTTAGAAAATTATAGGAAGTTCAACTTAATATTTAGTTCTTGTTTTCTTTATTTTGCTTTTTATATGTTAGTTTACTCTTTTTTGTTATATTTTTTAAAAATTGTTTTATGTTGTATAACATCAGCAGAACCTATGTATGAGTGACTACGGTTATTGGCTTGTTTCAGCGAAGTTTGGTGAAAAAAACTCATTCTTAAAAATAGTAGTTGTAAGCCGATATTGAGTTATCTTCTTATTGCATACATAATATCATCAAAGAAATTCCAGCAACATTGAAGTAAAAATGTTTCCAAAAGAATGAAGTAAAAAAGTTTGAATTAATTAAGAATTAGAAAAGTGAAAAGTTTAGAGTTGCATTAGAATTATTCATTAACCATAACATCTGTTTACTTTCAATCAAACCTTGACTTGTGCGTGTATGAAACAGAAATTGCATTTAATCTAACCTATGTGTAATAAGTGGAAATATTAAAATCGTAAAACTGGTTTAGTGTGGTCTAGTGTAAACGTCAAATGGGCGTGTATTACTGACGTTACCTATGACGTCTGAAAGAGAATGTATAGCCGTTATCGTTTCAAACAAACTTTACTCAGAAGTTGATCGTATGCAGGGCAATCGCTGTTCAATAATTTCAGTGTCGAGCCATCGCTCCAACACTTGACTATATAATCACTTCAGAATACACATATACGCATATAATGAAAAACACGGCAACATCGATTGATGTTGCGAAACCAGAGAAGGAAACACACCTCTTCTGACTGGTTTGCAGGTATTAGAGTCACTACAAATTCATACGATTTCATATGAAACATGTGAGAGAAAAACTCAATAACTTATTGAACAACACTGGACTACAAAAAAAAAACAACATCTGTATCAATATGTCTGAAACGGTTAGGCGGAATTACAGTTCTCCCTAAGATAGGCAAAGACGGTAAGACAGTAGTAAAACATATGCAGTGGTTTCAGATTTCAGTACGAGCAGGCTGGATGTAAACTCAGACTGCGGAATGCCAATAAGTAGATTCATTCACACTATAGTAGAATCCATAGTAACTGTGACGTAGGTATAAAAAGTTACTGTTACTGAATGTAAAATTAAATATAGCATAAATTATATTAGTTTTTTGGAAATAGTTGGAATTAACGCATAAACTTTGCAATTTGTATTTCAAAAACAAAATAAAATCTATAGGAAAAACATACCTTGTGAATTACCCAGTCCAGAAATATTGTTCCTATCAAACGAATTAGTAAATAGTAAACAATGCACGTATTGTCTGACATACTGAAAGAGTTCAAAATGTTCAGTTTAAAGTCACTTTCACTGGAAAGAAAACTCAATGTTGTTGTCGTTCACCTGGAGCTTGATGGAAGTATCGTTACTGGACCCATGTAAATCTCTGTTAATGGCACGGATGGATGTAATTCAGCCTGGGTTGTAGATAGGTCGAATTCGGGGCTGGACTAGCTACTGTATGCATTACGGAATGTCGTAATTTCAGGTGTTATTGCAAGAAGAATTCTCACCGGCGATTTGTGTACGTTATGCTGGAATCCTCTCGGTTGCCATTGCATTCATTCTCTTGTGATGGTTTAGGACGGACCCTTCCTTGTGAGCGAAAGTGCGAAAATTACAGAAGAGTTGTCCATTCGCTGCTTAGTGACAACTTTCGTTATATTTGTCCTTCATTCTTTTCTTTATTCTCCAACAGTTTCCAAAACTATTGACACTCCTAGAATAATGTTCCGGTGTTTTCAAAGTTAATGGCTGAACCCAAAATGTTATAGTTTCAGTCACAGGTGTAATGTTCAGTAAGTTCGCCATGAAAAGAGAACGTGTTGGAGTCACTAATACAGGTGAGATTGGTGTAGGTTCGTGTAGCTGACTTAAACCTTCGAACGTAGATGGTGTTAAGTCAATTGGGCACTGGTTCACGGGTCCTAGATTAGACGCTGGTGGTGATAGGGCAGTCGAACCGTGGTCAAACAAGGACTGGAACGCTGTTGTTAATCTAGATGTGGGGGTTGTACCTGTTGAACTTGTTGGAATCGTCTCTAAAGTTGACAATGGTGTGTGAATTGTCACCGGTGGTGTTGTAAAGGTGGCAGCAGCTTCTAGCAGGAGTGAAGTAGATGGGACCTGGATTTTCTCTTGTGAATATGTGGTGCTGTCGCTTCTGGAGTTGAGATCGCATTACTAGGCGGAGTGAAGTGTAAAGGTGGCAAAAGTTTCGATATAATTCTGTTCCTTAAGTCGTAATTTCGTGGTGTCACCCCTCGATTCATGTTAATCGTCCACTAATTATTATGTTAATGATTTTTTGTGTCATAATGTTGTTCTCAGGTTCCTGCTATGGGAATGAATTATACATCTCTTATGATTCTCCACCAATTATTATGATAGTTCGATGATTATTTAGGAATTGTTTCCTACTTCTGTACGTTCTTTTTACATTTGTCACCTTGTTTTGTAGAGAGTATTATGTATCGAGTTGGTAGAGTGTATGTATTGAGATTGTTGAGTGTGCGTATCGAAATTGTAGAATTTATTATGTACGGAGAATGGATAGTGTATGTTTCGAGGTTCCAGAGTGCATTATGTATCGAGATTGTTAAGTATATGTCTAGAGATTATAAGGTGAATAACGTTTCGAGATTGAGGAGTGTATTATGTATTAGGATAGTAGAGTGTATTATGTACTGACATTTAAGAGTGTATCCATCAGGATTGTAGAGTTTTATATATTGGGAATCAAAAGTGTATTATGTACTGAGATTGTAGAGTGTATTATGTATTAATATTGTAGAGTGTATTATGTATCGATATTGCAGAGTGTATTATGTATCAAGATTGCAGACTGTGTTATGAATCGAGATTGTAGAGTGTATTATGTATTGGGTTTGTACAAAGTATTATGTGTCGATATTGTAGAGAGTACGTATCGAGATTGTAGAGTCTATCCTGTAATGAGATTGTATAGTGTATTATGCATCGACATTGTCGATTGTAATATGTATTGAGATTGTAGGGTGAATGTATAAATATCGTAAAGTATTATTATCGAGATTGTAGAAAGTATAATGTATCGAAATTGTAGAGTACATTATGTATTGAGATTGTAGAGGGCATGATGTACTGAGATTGTAGAGTGCATTTTGTAACGAGACTGCAGAATCTATGCATCAGGATTCCAGAGTGTAATATCTAACTAAATAATGTATGTATTGAGATGTATTGTGTATTAAGTACTGAGAATGTAGAGTGTGTTATGTATCGACATTGTAGAGTGTATTATCTACAGAGATCGTAGAGTGTATTATGTATGGAGATTGTAGAGTTTTTTGTATATCCAGATTTCAGAGTGTATTATGTATCGAGATTGCGGAATATATTGTGTATCAGGATTGCAGAGTGTATATATCGACATCGTAGAGTATATTATATATGGAAATTGTAGTGTGTATTATGTATTAGGATTGAAGAGTGTATTTATACTGACACTTTAGAGTGTGTGCATCGAGACTGCTTTATTAAAATGAGATTAAATAGAGTATTGTTTACTGAGACTGTAGAGGCTATTATGTAATGAGATTCAAGATTATATTATTTATCGACATTGTAAAGTGTACGCATCGAAATTGTAGAGTGTATTTTGTTACTGAGATTGTGGAATGAATGTACCGATATTCTAAAGTGTATTATGTTTCAAGATTGTAGAGTGTAAAATTTTCTGAGATTGGCGACTAAATTTTTTAACCAGCTTGTAGAGTCTATGTATCGAGATTGTAGAGTATATTATTTATCTAGATTGTAGAATGCATATATCGAAATGCATTGTGTGTATTATGTGCCGATTTTGTAGTGTGTGTTATGTTTCGACATTATAGAGTGTATTTTTACGGAGATTGTAGAGTTTATTATGCATCGGGATTGCAGATTATATTACGTATTGAGACTGTAGAGGGTATTATTTATCGATGTTGTAGAGTGTAATAAGAATTGAAATTGTAGAGCATATGTATCGAGATTGCATTGTGTATTATGTACTGAGATTGTAGAGTGTATGTATCGAGATTGTAAATTTTAGTATTAATGGAAATTGCTTAGTGTATTATGTATCGAGACAGTAAAGCATATGTATCGAGATTGCAGAGTTTATTATGTACTGAGAATGTAAACTTATATGTCAAGACTCTAGAGTGTCTTATGTATCGATACTGTAGATTGTATTGTAAAATGAGATTATAGAGTGTGTGATGTATCGATATTTTGGAGTGTATTCTGTAACAAGATCGTGGTGTGGATTATGCATCGATTATTCATTATGTACTTAAATTTTAGAGTGTATTACGCATTAAGATTGAGATTGTAGAGTGTGTCATATATTGAGATTGAAGAGTGTATTATATACTGACACTGTAAATTGTATTCATTGAGGCTGCAGAGTGTATTAGTAAATTGAGATTAAAGAGAGTATTATGTACTGAGATTGTAGAGTCTCTCATTTAATGAGATTAAAGAGAGTATTATGTACTGAGATTGTAGAGTCTTTCATGTAATGAGATTAAAGAGAGTATTATATACTGAGATTGTAGCGTCTAATGAGATTAAAGAGAGTATTATGTGCTGAGATTGTAGTCTATCACGTAATGAGATTAAAGAGAGTATTATGTATCGACATTGTTGAATGTACGCATCGAAATTTTAGAGTGCATTGAACTGAGATTGTAGTGAATGTATAAATATGGTAGAGTGTAGTCTGTATTGAGATTGTAGAGCGTATTATGTATTGGGATTGGGTGAATTACACTCGGACATTTTAGAGTGCATTATGTGCTGAGATTGTGTAGTGTATTATGTATCGAAATTGTAGAGAGCATTATGTATCTATATTGTAGAAAGTATTATGTACTGAGATAGTAGAGTGTATAATGTATTGATATTGTATAGTGTATAATGTATCGATATTGTAGAGTGTATAATGTATCGATATTGTAGAGTGTATAATGTATCGATATTGTAGAGTGTATAATGTATCGATATTGTAGAGTGTATAATGTATCGATATTGTAGAGAGTATTATGTGTCGAGAGTGCAGAGTGTATTATGAATCGAGATTGTAGAATGGGTGTATCGAGAGTGCAGAGTGTATTATGTATCGAGAATGTAGAGTGTATCATGTATCGAGACTGTGGAGTGTATTATGTATCGAGATTGTAGAGTGTATTATGTATCGAGAGTGCAGAGTGTATTATGTATCGAGATTGTAGAGTGGGTGTATCGATAGTGCAGAGTGTATTATGTATCGAGATTGTAGAGTGTATTATGTATCGAGAGTGCAGAGTGTATTATGTATCGAGAATGTATAGTGTATTATGTATCGAGACTGTAGAGGGAATTATGTATCGAGAGTGCAGAGTGTATTATGTATCGAGAATGTAGAGTGTATTATGTATCGAGACTGTAGAGGGAATTATGTATCAAGATTTTAGAGAGCATTATGTATTCATATTGTAGATTGTATTATGTACTAAGATGGTGGAGTGTATTATGCACGAAGATTACATAGGTCATTAGGTAACGAGATTATGGAGTGTATGTATCGAGTTTGTAGAAAGAATAACGTGATTGTAGAAGGTATTATGTATTGGGATTGTAGAGTGTATTATGTACTGACATTACTGGATGTATGCATCGAGTTTGTAAAGTGAATTATTAAATTAACATTAAAGAGAGTATTATTTACTGCGATGGTCCAGTCTATATGTAATGAGATCGAAAAGAATTATTATGTATCGAGATTGTAGGTTTAACGTATCGAGATTTTTCAGTGTATTGTGTATCGTGATTGTAGAGTGTATAATGTAATGAGATTGTATAGCGCATGATACATTGAGATTGTAGATTTATGATGTACTGTGATTGTAGAGCGCATTATTTAAAGAGACTGCTGAGTCTATGTATCGAGATTATAGAGTGTATTATGTATCGAGATTGTAGAATATATTATGCACCGAGACTATAGAGTGTGTTATATATCGGCATTGTAGAGTGAATTAACTACGGAGATTGTAGGGTGTATTACGTATCGAGATTTTAGAGTGAATCATCTAGCGAGATTGTATAGTTTTTTATGTATGGAGATTTTAGAGAATTATGTGTCATGATCGTAGATTGTATTACGTACTGAGATTATAGAATGCATTACGTACTGAGATTATAGAATGCATTAAGTACTGAGATTATAGAATGCATTAAGTACTGAGATTATAGAATGCATTACGTACTGAGATTATAGAATGCATTACGTACTGAGATTATAGAATGCATTAAGTACTGAGATTATAGAATGCATTAAGTACTGAGATTATAGAATGCATTAAGTACTGAGATTATAGAATCCATTAAGTACTGAGATTATAGAATGCATTAAGTACTGAGATTATAGAATGCATTAAGTACTGAGATTATAGAATCCATTAAGTACTGAGATTATAGAATTCATTAAGTACTGAGATTACAGAATTCATTACGTATTGAGATTATAGAATGCATTACGTATTGAGATTATAGAATGCATTATGTACTGAGATTATAGAATGCATTAAGTACTGAGATTATAGAATGCATTAAGTACTGAGATTATAGAATGCATTAAGTACTGAGATTATAGAATGCATTAAGTACTGAGATTATAGAATGCATTAAGTACTGAGATTATAGAATGTATTGTGTACTGAGATTATAGAGTGTATTTATCGAGATTGTTGAGTGTATTTTCTATGGAGATTGCAGAGTGTAGTTTGTATCGAAATTGTAGAATGGATGTATCGAGGTCATATTGTGCATTATGTACTAAGATTGTAGAGTTTATAAGGTACATATATATATATATATATATATATATATATATATATATATATATCTATATATATATATATATATATATATATATATATCTATATATATATATATATATATATATATATATATATATATATATATATATATATATGGTTTATTCCCTTTTCGGTTTCTAGCAGAGGTTTTCCGACGTTAGATAAATAAATTGTGTTTTCTCTTACTGCTTCTAGTCAAGGAATATATATCACAATGAATATTTTGGTCAACAAAATGTATGTCCTTGACATATTTTTTCTGTTCGAAGAAATCCTTCTTTGTTTACTGGTCTGATATTTTGTTATTATTTTCAATGTCATTCTGTTTCATATCATTTAATTTATTGTCAAGTTGTTCCATATAGATCTTGATGTCTTTCAAATTATTCTCCTTTTCAGGACTTCTCACTTTAAATATTTTGTTTCGTGCGACAGATAATTCGTCTGGTTGACGTATATTGCGATAAGTTTATTGTCAAGAACAACGTTTCTGCTAATCCTTTGGTCTAATATTGTATATTTCAAAATTATTTTCCACAATGATTAAGTTTCACTTTACCTGGAAGAGAAGCATTTCTATATTATTCTGAATTTGTTTTGTTTAATTTTAGTCGAAAACATATTTTATATTATAGCACAACAACTGTGACATTACCGTTTTTATCTTTTGCATTGATACTTATTAATTGTGTATCATTGCGGTTTTTGTTTTAATTTAAAATGCAGTTTTTATAAAATAAAGTCTCTACGAAACACATTGTTAACTGGTACTCGAATGATTACCATTACAATAGATTTTGTTTTGTTTGGTCCGGCACAATATTTGGTTTATTTGGCCTGGTACAATATTTGGATTATTCGACCAGGGACAATATTTAGACTTTTGGTCCTTAAGGCTCAGGAAAGTGGTATTAATTGGTTACTGTATGATTCTAGAGTTATTGAATCTTGGCAGCTTGATTTTTTGCATCTAGAACGTTTTAGTTAAATAAAGTGAACCTTTGAACTGTATTTCAAAAATTCAACATCGAAACTAATTATAGTGTACTAATTATAGTGTAATAATTATAGTGTAATAATTTGCAGCCATTTTGTCCATGACATGTTTCATGTATGCATCGAGGTAGTAATATCTAAATTTAGGACTGAGCCACCAGTTGCCATAGAACAATTAATACGAGAGGAAATAGATGGTTTACGAATTTGTTCGTTATAATCAACAGCTTAGAAATATATTAGATATTAAACAATTGGAAACTGATATAGATGCAATGTTTCATAATATTAAAGCAAAGCAACATTTACCTACAGCTGAAGAACAAATTTTTCAACGATTATTTAACACATAAGAAGAAATAGAGCTTAGTGGATACAAAGGGCTGTTGGCATGGAAGTCATACAATCAGACAATGTTAGAACTGAAGTCAAACGTCTTTGCAGTCTGATTAAAATATCTGAAAACAACAAAACAATAAAACAATAAAACAAAACTAAGATGGAAAGAAATTGTAGTGAAATATATGTTGTATCAAGAGCAGGGCAAAAGTCAATATATATATATATATATATATATATATATATATATATATATATATATATATATATATATATATATATATATATATATATATATATATATATATATATATATATATGTATATGTAAATGTGTATATATACATACACACACACACATATATATATATATATATATATATATATATATATATATATATATATATATATATATATATATATATATATATATGTATGTATGTGTGTGTGTGAATAAATTTTAAATTTGAAAGATATACAATATTCTCTTTAGATAGGTTTTATTGAGAATGTACTTTTTCCAAATTGCTTGTTCAATATGCATGTAATTTTGTATTCCAGAATGCATTTCAATATCAATATGGCTAGGAAAATTTGAATTTGTTAGAGTAAAAGGACACTTTGGTTAAGTTAGAGAAAACTATTTATCGAACCTTGCATAATACAGGTATAAAAAAAATCCTGAATCACTCTACAGTGCTATTACCTGGATTGTAAAGACACAGCATGTACTGTTTTCGATTTGTGAGATAAATTTGAGAACGACATCATTCTAAAAGTGTCTAGTATTGAAACAGATAATCACATCATAATCTGTTTTGAAAACCTCAATGGGTTCTTTGACCGAATTATCATCTCACAATAATACTACCTTTGTCAAGGGCGAATTCAAATTTCAAATTTACTAAAAGTGACGAAACGTAAACCTCCTATTTCTTGTTCTTCTCTGCCCTCATATCAGTTTCCATCGTATGGAATAAAATCGAGGTTAAATAGTTAAGCGAAAGAAAACGTGTCTTGCCGGACTAGAATATCTTCATCTAAATAGAGAGGGATAAATGCGCTAGCTCAGTTAGCAGAGCCTGGGGCTCATAACCTATGGGTGGCCGGATCGATACCTACCCAGGCCAGCTCAGCTTGGTTACATTGTGTTGGCCCGACTTTGTGGACGGGCACAGAATACCCATTTCTTGGACATGCTAAACCCCACTTCCTGGACATGCTAAAGCCATTTGCTGGGTGTGCGAACGCCAATTCCTGGGCGTGCTAAAGCCATTTCCTGGACGTGCTAAGACCATTTTGGGGGTGTGCTAAATCCATTTCCATTAAAATAACCACATAAACAAAGTTTAGCCCCAAGTATATATATATATATATATATATATATATATATATATATATATATATATATATATATATATATATATATATATATATATATATATGTATATATAAATGTGTATATATACATACACACACACACACATATATATATATATATATATATATATATATATATATATATATATATATATATATATATATATATATATATATATATCCGTAAGTGTTATTTCATGTGTGATCTTTGACCCTTTGTCAAATCTTTGCTGGAAAGTGGTGGTGGTGGTGGTACTGGGTGCTTAAACAATACACAAATAAAAAGAATACTGGATAATGGAATACAGCTATTGTTTGGATGAATGTACATGATGCTGTCAGACGCCATGTGCTAGCCTGCATGTCATAAAATTTATTATTGATCACGAGTTGACTGTCATCTATTGCAGATGTCTCGCCAAAATTTCAAATTTCTAATTCCAGGCTGTGATTGTAAGTCTTACATGAGGGCAGATATTCAAGGAAGAGTTATGGGACTTTTCTATCCATATCTTAAAGTGTAGAATTGTTTATATATGTGTCTGTCTACCTGCGTGCCTGCTTTCTTTTTATATATATCTGTGTTTGTGTGTGTGTATGTGTGTGTGTGTGTTTGTGTGTGTGTGTATTTATGTGTGTGTGTATTCATGCATGCATCGGTAATGTAAATTATATTATATATCATATGATTTGTAGAAAATAAAGCTTTCCTTAGCACGTGAGTCAACGATTGAAATCTAAAAAGTAAACCTGTTTAAACACAAGGAAAGACAACAATAACCCCATTGTACGTTGACAGTTGAGTCCTCTTACGTCCCTGTTATCTCTGGTCCCAGAAAAGTAAGAAATACATGCTCAAAATTATTGTTCGAAGCTTGAAAATGAGAACCAATGGGCAACGCAGAGTTAATATCTACTGTTTTAATTATGCAGTATAATGTTCGTCGTGTGCATGAAAAGTAAAGAAAGAAAGCATAGAATTTTGACTCTGACGAAAGCGAGCGAAAGGGACTGAGTACCCTGGCACCAAGGAGGACAGTGTGCATATCTGACATTTGACGGAGTGGTTTTCATTCAATAATTTCTCACTGAATGTTAGCCCAGATATTGAAGTTCGTCGCGATATTGCCGTATGCATACCTTTAGCAGGGGTATGTAGCAAAATCATATATATATATATATATATATATATATATATATATATATATATATATATATATATATATATATATATATATATATATATATATATTCCAGTGTTGCGTATTCAGGAAGTTTTCGACGGGGAATATATATATATATATAATAAAACAAATGTTGCGAAAATTGAGCATCTTTAAAATTACCTCGCCACCACCCATTTTTTTTTTTTTGCATTTAAGAATACCATCTAAATCTGTCTCTTCATATGACATTTATGCAATATCCGATGAAAGGGTATATTGGTTCATACCACGACCTTGGCACGGTATTGTATGTATGTACCTAGTCTACTACGACGGTATAAATATACATACTAGTATGCTAGGATGGCTATATAATTCCTAAAATGATTGCTTCAACTAGCGAACTATCTATCTAACGACATTTAATTTTGAAAGTCTCTTGACAAATTTGTTCACTGTGTCATTTGTCTCTGAGCCTGTCTCAATCAACAAAAGGTGTCAGATTTGTTAAACTAATTTATTGTACGAACATTAACCAAGGTAAGCAAGCATAAAAACAATAGTAAAGTCTACGGGTTTTAATAATTTCCCATCATAAAATGTATTGATCTTTATTGAAGATGAACTTGCAAATTTTTTGAATCGTTGTCAAATGGAGATCGGGGATGCGGGATTGGATGGTCGCCTTGAAATATCTTCTATTTGAACATAGACGGTAAGGCACATTATTTGATTATATACGGTATAAGTCGCGTATCTTGCCGGCTCAGCAAATATTCCTACGGCGATACCCCTATTTCAGTGTTCGAATGTTTAAATGTCATATCATTTTCTGACCGAGTATACTTTGTACAAATAATATGGCTTTTTTGCAACTATATTTAATATATTATAGAGAAGAAAGAAAGAAAAAAAGATAAAGATAAAGAGAGGGGAGGGAACAAAGAATAGAACGAAGCTAAGGTCAATGAAGGATAGTCTAGAGACGGTATATCTCATCCTCCCACCCACCAAACTTGGTAATCCACGCTCCCACACCAAACTCGGTAATCCACGCCTCCGCCCACAACCATGGTTCATTTTCTTCCTAGTTTTGTTTTTACAATGTATGCAGACTTTGTCTTCGTGCCAATCTAAGGATATTGTACCAACAATACACTAAGCATTAAGAGGCACGTATTGACATGCGTACTAAATTTTGTTGAAATGCTTTAAACGGTTTGAGAATAATGCTTCGGAAACGAAAATGTCAACAGGCAGCCAGACGGATATGACGATGGCAACACATTAACCTTGCCTAACATACCAAAGTGTAATAGACTAGGAGACCCCATCTTTGCTAACCAAGAATCCAGTTTGTTATCTCTACCCCTTAGCGGATCGATAAGATAAATCAGTGTCGATGAATTTAGTCAAAATCAAGTTGTTAATATTTGAACACTGTTCCTCAATGATTATAAATAATAGATTTTCCACTGTAGGTCCGTATTTGCACAAATACACTCTTACCCTCAAATACACCCATAATTATTGGGGGTTGGGGGAGGGGCACACATGTACTATTCATCTGTTAAGTTTTAAGGATGAAGTCAAAAGCACGTTAAGATATGAAGTCCGGGAAAGGAGAAGGTCCCGCCCTCCTTTGTTTAGATGGATGTGCGTCCAGGAATACACATGTAATGTCTTCTTTCTGGTACTTAGACTTTCAATGACAAAATGACAACGTATCCTTTTGAAGTCAGTAGCTTCCACCATTTTTAGCGACGAGTATTGCACCACTGGGTATTTGGCATTATATACTAAGGGAGGCAGTTCGTGAAATCCAGAAGAAGTTGCTAGTGTGAAGCAATGAAAAATGAGATCGGCTACGATGTAGACAGGTTAACATAAATAAATATTGGCTAGAGAGGATACCTAGATCCAAGTTTTCATATTTCAGTTTTCACGTTTATATTCTATATATATTTGGGGTTGTTTTTCTTTTATTTCGCAGAATCAGTGGTAAGAAAATATTGTTTTTTTTTTTTTTTTAAAACCGAAAAATTGTTCAATCATTTTGTAACTGTTGTCATATTATTAACTCATTAACACACAGAGCCGTGTTTAAGGGGCAGGAGGTTGTAGCCTATTTCTGAGCTATGTAGCCTCAAGGTTAAGTACAATACAATTAAGGGAGCGATATTATAGAAAGGTAGACGGATGTAGCTTTTACTATGATACCAAATAATATGGATGTTCTAGTTGCACTAAAAAATACGTAGGGAAACACGTCACCTTTGGAGCTTCTTCCAGACGAAATGCAACCGAGGTCGGGATACGATTTTGTGTCTGGAGTATAGACTTTTTGGCTTCAGATCTAAGACAGACCGGTCTGAACTGCACATATACAGGTGAATCTATGCAAACAGTAGGATAAGATGGGCATTTAGAAAAAAAGGTTTAGACCTCTACATTGTTAATTTAAGCACATATAAATTTATCATATTAATTTGTGACTCCTAATCGAAGGGTGTTGGTTTATATACCTTCGAAGGCTAGCTCGTATCTGCTGTCTCAGCAAACTCTGGAGAGACTAATTAACTCCAATGTACTCAGCATGATATATTCAAAATTGTCCTTTAAAAAGAAAACAACCATCTTTATGGACTCTATACATATGGAAAGCTGTAGAATTTAATGAAGATAATTATCCGCTTGCTGTGATCTCTTAAAGATCAAATAACGCCAAGCCAAGGACTGTTCAACATCGGCCACGAACAGTTAGTACAAGCTTGCAAAGCACCAAGACAGGAAACTTGAGATGGCTTGCCAGATGTCTGCAGTCCGTATGCTGCACGAATCAAGCCGAAGCAAATCGGATCTCTTCGTATGTGTTTAGTAGTTTTGTCATGATTTAAAGGTGTGATGATCATGAAAAGTTTTGGTTTTAAGGCTTTGTTTTGGGCTGGTGGTGGTGCTAGTTGAGATTTTGTTTTGGGCTGGTCGTGGTGCTATTGGAGATGTTGGCTGTGGTCGTGGCTCATATCTGACCTAACCTATGGGCAAGGAAATCAAATCCGTCAATAGTTCCTTGAAAGAAAGTTCATCTCGAGAAATGTAATTTTGTTTTGCTTCGAGTTAGAATATGGTCTGCTTAATAAAGTGTCAACAGTGTTGTCATTTTTTAAGCTATAATTAAATCCTGCAAGTGATAGTGATTCCAGTGTTGGAACATTCCAATACAGTGACCTGGAAGATCCACAATTGCTTTCCATTTTTGCTTGGTGTGAATCCTGGATATTTCTTTGGTTAGCGTGATATCTAATAAGCTCTCTGTATAAAAAGTGTAATACATCCGTCCTAGTTTCTAATATTTACAAAATCCATACACCCAATAATATGTCATTGTAAAAACCACTCATATATACATACATGCCACAGGCAGACAACAAGCAACTAGACAGATAAACAAACAAAATAAATGTTCTACATAAAGTCTTTGTCTCTTCTATAATAAAATAGTTTCCGAATGTGACGATGCTGGGAAGTTAACAACAAAGTATTCCTCAGAGTTTGCCTTAATATTCTAATATGGTACGTATGGTACACGTAGCCGATGGGGAGTCATTATTTATACTTACTAGACCATCAAACAGGTGGGTCAAGTGTTAATATCAAATATATTAAGTTACATAATAAAGCAGGTGCTTGTCAATGATTCGATTGATTCTAGCGTTCCCCGAGTTTACTGATGTCCGGTAGAACTGAGGTAAATAGATAAACTTCTGACACCAGTTAAAGAAATCCTTGTTCAATTATCTATCATTTTATTTATGTCGTTGTCGTCTGTATATGCTTGGTTAAAGTACAATTTACCCTACAGTGTCCAGGTGTTTTATTCTAGAAATAGTGATAAAATGGTGACTGGATATTGCATTATTCCCGTAATTGTCTAAATGTGAAATATTCGTCGTGAAAGACAAATAACTCTCTCTCTCTCTCTCTCTCTCTCTCTCTCTCTCTCTCTCTCTCTCTCTCTCTCTCTCTCTCTCTCTCTCTCTCTCTCTCTCTCTCTCTCTGATATCACCTGCGTAAGGTTTGAGTTTGTGTATGGAGTTTTAATTTATTTGCCAATAACACACGATGCAATACATTTTATCGAGTATCATCTTGGGTTAGGATTTAGGATGTCTTGAAGTTATGATATTTATATTATAAAGATTACCTTATCAAATATCTAACTCATAGCTGTTACAAGCGTTAATGCACAATACTAGAGTGGTTTATGGGGAAAAATAGAACAAGGACAAAATTGTTCGAGAATCCAAACAACGGCAAAACAAACACATAAAGAGAGAAAGAAACAAACAAACAATCCTCTTTTTCAATTTCTTAATCTGGTGATTTATCAGTATTCAACACATTATATATGTGTAACTATTGCGTAATACATAGACAACAGGGTCCTGCACACAAAATATTCGGTGACAAGTTTGCTTGGCCCGTGTGTGTGTATGTGTGTGTGTGTGTTCGTGCGTATGTTTGTGACCAAGTATATTGGACACTTTACATCGTCCATAAGCCTAAGAGCCACTTGACCAGAGTAAATATTTTGCCAGTGTCCACTGACAGTGCACCACATGATTATCGCAAGCATCGACTTCCAACATGCAAGGCTGGATTAAATGGTAAGAGGGCGACACTGCAACGTTTTGATGTCAATTCATTAAATAAACTTTAGGATCATTAAACACAAAACAAAATGTTGGACCTTTAAAAAAAGATTGCGGTTATAAACGTATCTTGACTCTATCAGTAAAAGATGTTAAATATTTAACCTTTAATTTAGTTATAATTAAAGAATCGTAACATCTTTACATTTTATATAGTTTTTGGAAGTGTTTATCTTAAAGGACTACTTGTTCACCTTTTCTGTAAGCGTTTATTTCAAAAATGCTTTATTTCTTTTCAATTAAGATTGGCACAATTTTATCTTTATATTTTTATACCTTAACTTTTGAAAACGTACTGTATAGCCAGTATTGTTCTGGCGTGCTCTTAAACCTTAAAGGTACATATTTTACGCAGAAGAGGAACTTGTAACCAATCTGCATTCAAATACTGATCACAATATTTATATATTAAAAAACACAATCTTTCCTATATAATTGCGCTTTTCCCTGTATATCTGATTCAGGCTTGTTAGCAAACAATACATTCTGAAGAATAGCTTTTCCAATGTCAGGATTATAATACATGTACTAAGCCAGGTGTTAAACGGGATTGGGTCAGGGAACTTTATACCCATCATCTTCAAGTGTGATGTAAATAAACGAAACACTAATATTTTCTGGTCAGGAAAGACTATTGATATGTATAGTGTACGAACAAAATTTAAGGGTTGCACTGACACGATTAAGCTCAGGACGCCAGTATTTCAGGCGTTAAAAAGAAATCAACATGGACCCTTAAAATTGCAAGTGTAAACCACTCGCTTTACGTATATGTGATCAGAAGGCCGTTCCATAGAAAGAGTATCTGAAGACTGTTGAGTATTGTCGGCTGAGTGGTGTTTAATAGATCACTGCAAATGAAAAATTAGTTAATGCCGAGGCAATGAAGTGCCCCATCGAAGGTACATACCGTGGCAATGTAAGGGAGATATAGGGGCAATAAAGTGCCCCGCCAAGGGAATTACCGTGGTAATGAAGTGCCCCGCCAAGGGAATTACCGTGGTAATGAAGTGCCCCGCCAAGGGAATTACCGTGGTAATGAAGTGCCCCGCCAAGGGAGATACCGGTGCAATGAAGTGCTCCGGCAAGGGAAATACAGTGGAATTGAAGTGCTCCGGCAAGGGAAATACCGTGGTAATATAGTACCCCGCCAAGGGAATTACCGTGGAAATTAAGTGCCCCGCCAAGGGAGATACCGTGGTAATAAAGTGCCCTGCAAGTGAGATACAGTGGCAATAAAGTGCTCTGCCAATGGAAATACCGTGGCAATAAAGTGCCCCGCCAAGGGATATACCGGTGCAATGAAGTTCTCCGCTAAGGGAAATACAGTGGTAATGAAGTGCTCCGGCAAGGGAAATACCGTGGTAATGGTGTGCCCTGCAAGGGAGATACCTTGGCAATAAAGTACCTCGCCAAGGGAGATACAGTGGCAATAAAGTGGTCCGCCAAGAGAAATACCGTGCTAATGATGTGCTATGCCAATGGAAATACCGTGATAATAAAGTGCCCAGCCAAGAGAAAAGCCGTTGAAATGAAGAGCCCCGCCCTGGGAAGAACCTTAGTAATGAATTGTTATGTCAGGGAAAACACCGTGGTAATGAAGTGCCATGCCAAGGTATATACCGTGGTAATGATGTGGCCTTCCTTCCCCCAAGGGAAATACCGTGGTAATGAAGTGCCCCGCTAAGGGAATTACCGTGGTAATAAAGTGCCAAGCCAAGGGAAATACAGTGGTAATGAAGTGCCCAGCCAAAGGAAATACCTTGGTAATGAAGTGCCCCGCCAAGGAAAATGCCGTGGTAATGAAATGCCAAGCCAAAGGATATACAGTGGTAATGAAGTGCCCAGCCAAGGTAAATACCGTGGTAATGAAGTGCTATCACAAGGTGTATACCGTGGTAATGAAGTGCCCCTCCAAGGGAAATACAGTGGTAACGAAGTGCCCAGCCAAAAGAAATACCTTGGTAATGAAGTGCCTCGCCAACGGGAAATGCCTTGTTAACGATGTGCCAAGACAAGGGAAATACAGTGGTAATGAAGTGCCCAGCCAAGGTAAATACCGTGGTAATGAAGTGCTATGTCAAGGTATATACCGTGGTAATGAAGTGCCCCGCCAAGGTAAATACCGTGGTAGTGAATTGCCAAGCCAAAGGAATTACTGTGGCAAAGAACTGCTCAGCCAAGGGAAATACCGTGGTAATGAAATGCTATGCCAAGTTATATACCGTGGTAATGAAGCGCCACGCCAAGGAAAATACCGTGGTAACGATGTACCCAGCCAAAGGAAATACCGTGGTAATGAAGTGCTCAGCCAAAGGGAATACCGTGGTAATGAAGTTCTATGCTAACGGAAATACCGTGGTAATGAAGTTCCAGGCCAAGGGAAATACCGTGGTAATGAAGTGCCCAGACAAAGGAGATAACGTGGTAATGAAGTGCTCAGCCAAGGGAAAAACCGTGGTAATGAGGTTCTCAGCCAAGAGAAATACCGTGGTAATGAAGTGCTATGCCAAGGAAAATACCGTGGTAATGAAGTGGTCAGCCAAGGGAAATACCGTGGTAATGAAGTGCTCAGCCAAGAGAAATACCGTGGTAATGAATTGCTATGCCAAGGGAAATACCGTGGTAATGAAGTGCTATGCCAAGGCAATACCGTGGTAGTGAAGTGATATACCACTGGAAATACCGTGGTAATGAAGTGATATGACAAGAGAAATATCGTGGTAATGAAGTGCTATGTCAAGGGAAATACCGTGGTAATGAAGTGCTATGCCAAGGGAAATACCGTGGTAACGAAGTGCTATGCCAAGGAAAACACCGTGGTAATGAAGTTTTATGCCAAATGATATACCGTCGTAAAGAAGTGCTATGCCAAGAGAAATACCATCGTAATGAAGTGCTATGCGATGTGAAATACCGTGGTAATGAAGTGCTATGCCAAGGCAATACCGTGGTAGTGAAGTGATATACCACTGGAAATACCGTGGTAATGAAGTGATATGACAAGAGAAATATCGTGGTAATGAAGTGCTATGTCAAGGGAAATACCGTGGTAATGAAGTGCTATGCCAAGGGAAATACCGTGGTAACGAAGTGCTATGCCAAGGAAAACACCGTGGTAATGAAGTTTTATGCCAAATGATATACCGTCGTAAAGAAGTGCTATGCCAAGAGAAATACCATCGTAATGAAGTGCTATGCGATGTGAAATACCGTGGTAATGAAGTGCTATGCCAAGGGAAATACCGTGGTAATGAAGTGCTATGCCAAGGGAAATACCGTGGTAACGAAGTGCTATGCCCAGGAAAACACCGTGGTAATGAAGTTTTATGCCAAATGATATACCGTCGTAAAGAAGTGCTATGCCAAGAGAAATACCATCGTAATGAAGTGCTATGCGATGTGAAATACCGTGGTAATGAAGTGCTATGCCAAGGGAAATACCGTGGTAATGAAATGCTATGCCAAGGGAAACACCTGGTAATGAAGTGCTATGCCAAATGAAATACCGTGTTAATGAAGTGCTATGCTAAGGGAAATACAGTGGTAATGAAGTGCTATGCCAAGCAAAATACCGTGGTAATGAAGTGCTATGGCAAGGGAAATACAGTGGTAATGAAGTGCTATGCCAAGGGAAATACCGTGGTGATAAAATGCTATGCCAAAGGAAATACCGTGGTAATGAAATGCTATGCCAAGGTAAATACCGTGGTAATGAAATGCTATGCCAAGGGAAATACCTTGTTAATGAAGTGATATCCTAAAGGAATTACCGTGGTAATGAAGTGCTATGCCAAGGGAAATACCTTGGAAATGAAGTGATATACCAAGGGAAATACCGTGGTAATGAAGTGCTATGCCAAGGGAAATACCTTGGAAATGAAGTGATATACCAAGGGAAATACCGTGGTAATGAAGTGATATGCCAAGGGAAATACTTTGGAAATGAAGTGCCATGCCAAGCGAAATACCGTGGTAATGAAATGCTGTGCCAAGGGAAATGCCATGGTACTGAAATATCGTGGTAGTGAAATGATATGCCAAGGGAAATACCGTGGTAGTGAAGTGCTATGCCAAAGGAAATACCGTGGTAATGAAATGCTATGCCAAGGGAAATACCGTGGTAATGAAGTGTTATGCCATGGGAAATACCGTGGAAATGAAGTGCTAAGCCAAGGGAAATATCATGGTAATGAAGTGCCCTGTGAATGGAGATCATGTGGTAATAATATGCTCAGTCAATAGACATACCGTCGTAATGAAGCGCGCTGTCAAGCAACAGGTGACTATCACCCGTGTGCTGATATGAGCGTCAATCAAACCCTCAACTGACTGAGAGTCTGGCCTACTAAACGAAATATTATTTAGGACCTCTGTGCATCATCGACGCATTCGATTTGGTTTTATCCCATTCTTAACGTCATAAATAGCTACAAACAACGTAAGAGGTTGAAATAAGGTAGGCGTATGGCCATAGAACTCAATTAATTTTACTATATAGCCTCTACATTTGTTTTTCAGTACCGAACTTTCCACAATCAATACAAATCATATGTTAACCTAAAATACCTTCAAAGATGACTTTATGGTGAAGTTCTTGTCAAGGGTTGACCTGCATTTTTTGAGAGTCTGAATTGTAAACAAAACACCATGCAACGGAACACAATTTTCACTTCCCAATCATCACAATTACCTTATTACTCAATGTGCACTCTCGCCGAAATACACACAGACAACCACACCATAAGCTCACATTCTAAAGAATAAACAATTGCTTTAAATCCTTACTAAGAATGCCAAAATATAACTCTTGTATCATCACCAAACGGAGACAGGAAAAAGTGATCTAAATAAAAGACTGGGACTACATTCGTGGGTACTGAAACGAATTTTATTAATTGTGTACTGATGCCGTATATAGGCTCAAAGAAGTGTCCATTATTCTTCTGTACATGCTATGACTTATAACATGTTCACTCAACAAGCCTAGAATAAACGATCTTGAATTTTCTCAAGCTTCTGATGAGAAAGAAAGGGGAAATACTCTTCCCAACTAAAAGGGGAAAAACTCATGCCCACGACTGGGGAAAACTCGTACCATTGGATTTAAAACACAAAACACTTGAGTCAAGGTACATTATATTATGAACTTATCTTTGCACCATGCTGTTACTTGATTATATGTTCTCCGTTGTTTCTAATTTCTCACTATCGAAGTATATAATAAATAATAATTGAAAATACATTGTTATATGATCAAAGAGAATTTACCGTTTTAGCTCTCAGTCAAGAGAGAATTATCATCGGGTCCTAACATTTTATGTGCACTGTGACATTTTGTCCTTTCTTGACACAGCAGGTATTTGTCAGGTGTGGATATCACCTATTTTTATTGTTCTAGTACTACTTAAGTGTCTCTCTATTATACTTTACAGTACATAAAGGTCCTTCTGTGGCAAGTATCGCATGTCAATGTAAACGTTATTAGCATTACACGGTTTTGGACGTAATTCAAATAGAACTGTTCTGATTATGAAAATGAGTACACGTACCAATTTAAGAGAGAACAACGATTTTAATTATTCATGTCAACAATTGTTAATAAACGCACGACATTTTGAGCATAAAATTTAAAAGTTATCACTATAGGAAATGATAACACACTCAGTATATCACACACATACATCTCTTTCTGTCTGTCTGTATGTCTTTGTCTCTGTCAGTATATATATATATATATATATATATATATATATATATATATATATATATATATATATATATATATATATATAGTTTAATGCAAACAATACTATCATACAGGTTAGAGAAATTAAATTCGTACTCTACAGAGTTTCGAAACCAGTCCGCGAGAAAATGGCACCCATCGCCTTGCCTGCACGCAACAGCCCATATACCGTCACGAATAAGCACGCATCACCAAAAAAAGATGGCACTGAATCGGTGTTATATAAGCGCGTGCGTAGCAGACACACTCGCATGACGATATAGTAAATATTTCTAATATATATATATATATATATATATATATATATATATATATATATATATATATATATATATATATATATATATGTATATATATATGTATATATATATATATATATATATATATATATATATATATATACATATATATATACATATATATATATATATATATATATATATATATATATATATATATATATATATATATGAATATATATGTATATATATACATATATATATATATATATATATATATATATATATATATATATATATATATATATATATATATATATATATATATATATAAACTGAACGTCGCTCAGAGTTTTGTGGATTCATGATTATATATTAGTATTCATTTATTAATGTTCATACCGATTTTACCAACGAAATGAAATATTTTTCTATGAATGTTGGGGCTGTGTGGCGGTCGAGTATTCGAAAGCACTCGACTTTAACTGTTACTGCCATTTCATCTCTATCTGTGTGGGTTCGAGTCTCTTACTCTGCCAATGTGGTCACGTGAGAAAGCTTGCCAGCAGCTTCCCTTGTGTCGGTGGTTCTTGTAGGGGTAATTCAGGGTTGTTCCTCAGCCACTTATGCTGGTCGCCCTAACTGCAACTAAATTGTAAAATATAGATACATACTGGTAACGATTTCTTAATCTATTTAGTTTAAACCAGACTAGGTAGCGATTTCTTTTAAATACGAATTTTAAAACCTATGCCAAAAGAAAAGTAAGCGTTTCCGGTTGGCTGAAACATTTTGTCTAAAGTGTCCTTTGTCTGCAATTATTCTGTACTGTTAAACATGTTACTAAATCCAATGGAACACTAGTCATTTCAACATATGATAATTTTTCCCCATTAATTAAAACCAATTCTTTGGCAATGACAAAGGGACCAGTTAGAATTCAAAACAGTAACGGCGATATAATAAAAATATATGCAAGAATAAAGAAATAAGAAAGAAAGAAAGCAAAAAAAAAATAAAAGATAAGAAAGAAAAGACGAACTTGCATATTTTTCAATAAAAAGAAAATAGTTTTCAAAGTAATTAAATATGCGTAAAACTGAGGGAGAAAAAACGTATTGAAGTGCAGGGAATTTAAGTGACTACTTAATATGAATACAGAAGAAGTAACAAGCACCTAGATACATAAATAATTAAGAACAAGTACCTAGATAAATACGTAATTAAGTAATTAAGAACAAGCACCTAGATACATACGTAATTAAGAACAAGCAACTAGATAAATACATAATTACTAACAAGCACCTAGATACATACATAGATAATTAAGAACAAGCATCTAGATACATACGTGATTAAGGACAGCAGAAATAAAGAATAACATCTGACATGGATACAGAACATTATATTTCGGTTATTATATAAAAACAAATTCCCTCTATCGTGACTGTTAGCCTACATAAACTTCAGGTAAATTATACATACACGTGTGAAAAAATCGTCGCAGATAGAAGAAGGCCTAAAACTTTTCAGCTCCTAATCGCTGTGATTTAAATAACAACACAAACTTTGTTTTTAGGGGCGATGTGGGAACTGGTGGTACCCTGATGTGCAAATATGTTTGCATTCACACGCTAAATTGATTTAAATGGCTTTAAATGGATCCTGGGGATTACATTTAGTAAGTGCTTCAGATTGATTTAGCGGTCCGTTTTCTTTTCTTGAGTACTGTCAATCATTAAGAACTTTACACCTAATATTTCACGTCATTCAACCCGGATTTAGCGCATTAAACATTTCGCGAATTCATTTTCTCATGATCAAATTAAAGGGAAAAGGTAATGCCCGTTTCCTTTTATAGGATTTACATAACGACCTGGGAGCAATGCTAAGTGGCAAAACTAAGGGAGAAGTAAATACTAAAGATTATGCAAACTTTTTCACACGATGTTCATTTTTTTACTTAATAAGCTGGTAGCTATGTGAAATACATACGAGATGTAATGTTCAGTTCTATATTAAATAAAGATGTTGAAAGGGCGTAAAAAGGGAGAGTCTATAATTAGATTATACAATTCATGACTCGTTCGTTTGTAATTGTCAGCCGTCTTTTGCTACATGGAATTGGTACAAGGATGAAATGGTACGCACACAATCAGAAACGATATGAAAACGAAATTTTACGATATCCAACATTGGCACGAAATGGTCGAAATTGTCAAACCATTACTATTGGTAAGTAACTGCGATAAATTCTGCCTAGTGGACAGTTGGTAACGTCACTTTCAAAACGTGATGTCATTCAGAAAATGGATATGCTAGCTTGGATCTGTAAGCATTCGTGTGAACTGTAGCGATTCGTCATTACATCCAGCTTGTTGCATGATGGCTTAAAAAGTACGGAATTACTGTACTTTGTTTAAAAATGTCGGTTCAAAAAATACACATGAAGGGAAATGTACGATTGAAAAATGATTTGTGATTGGACGGTTTTTGATGTGGTCATTAGACAAAAGTGGACGTTACACGACAGCACTCCGAACCTGTTATACGGTTGCTACACGTAATTCTGAAACTGTATTAAACGCATGTACTATTTGAGTTTTATAGATTATTTATCTAAAAAAAAAAAAAAACGAAATTGACACCTCAGTTGGTAGAATATCAGATTTGGTTGCGGGTTCGATATCCAGCCAGACCAGCTTCGGTGTGTCCGGGGAAGAGGCACATGACCAATAACATGTTAAAACGGCCGTTTAAAAACCACCACCTCCTCAGTATACTAACAAGACATCTTGTACTCCATCTTCTTCCTCATAATATTTATTTGGGTCCAATTATACAAATACAATCAGGGAGAATTAATCTTGCAGTACAACACATACCATCTTCCCACATTGCCGCCGTGATTATTGACCATACAGCTCTCTGTCCCCTCCCATATTTTATCTTAGCCATTACAAAAAGTCTTCCATTATGCTATTAATTCAAAGTACATTCAATGAAATCAGAGCCTTCTATGGTAGCCATACATCTGGTAAATAGACGGTTTTGAAAGACGTAAACAAGTTTGCAGGCGATGAAATAATAATAATAATAATAATAATAATAATAATAATAATAATAATAATAATAATAATAATAATAATAATAATAATGATAATAATAATAATAATAATAATGATGATGATAACAATAATAATAATAATAATAATAATAATAATAATAATAATAATTATGATGATGATAATAATAATAATAATAATAATAATAATAATAATAATAATAATAATAATAATAATAATAATAATAATAATGATGATGATGATGATGATGATGATGATGATGATGATGATGATGATGATAATAATAATAATAATAATAATAATAATAATAATAATAATAATAATAATAATAATAATAATAATAATAATAATAATAATAATAATAATAATAATAATAATAATATAAGCCGAATAATATTAAAAGAGACCTCCTATGGGGACATAAGGAAAGCAATAAAAAATAACAACAAAATAACAAATGCTTTCTGCAAATATACTAGGCTTTTTTAGGATTTTTTTTCTGATGTATTTATCGGAAAAGACAAGCGCAAATACATAAAGTAAGGGGGCATTTGTCGTGTATTTCGTGGCTATCTCATTATATACGTATACACATCCCTTGTGCAGTAAAAGCTCAAATAGTATCATAGTACTGAAAAATGCCACAATAATTAGCTGTTCGCTTTTCTGAACAATTCCTGCATATAGTATGAACGATCGGTTTAGTAATCAAACAGTACAAGAGCTTGTGTTGATGGGATCTAATTTTCCAGAGTTATTTTCTTTTTTACCCAACAGTTTTTATATTTTTTGGTTCCCAGAATTTCAAGAGCCAAGCGGAAGAGGTCATAATCTCCACCATGTTGTATATTTATTATTTCTTTTTCCATATTAGAGCTAAGATTTTGGATACAATTCATTAAGTTCAAGGTTTCCAATTTTCATCACCGGGCGATTGACAGACTTTGCGGGGTAAACAAAAATTAATAGAGACTAGTGACAGATCCAAAAATATCGTTGGGGCGGGTTCCAGGAGTACATAAACAAGTAGGCAAGGGGGTCTGTACAATAGAACTTCGGGTGGGACCAAGACGACGAAGGTCTCGAATGCTTCTGCACTTTATGCGTTATTCTAATCGTCTAACTGTAAAGAAAACTTACTGTAGCTGTTACTACTTAGTTTTAGGTCTGGAATTGCTAGGTTCGCTTGCTGCCTTCCAACCCCAAACTTCCATTTCCCATCTATCCTTACCTGGAGACTGAAGTGTTCAATTTTAATGGTAACTTGGACAAATTTTAAAAGGAATAGGATTGGGTCAATGGTTATGTTGGACATGTTAATAGAATACTGCTTTTTCTGAAAATGTTTGCAATGCCTATTTTCGACTTTTTTAAAACAACAAGATCATTTAGTTCAAAAAACGCAAATCTAATTCTTGTATCTATTGCACACTGAAAAATATCTTAATAACGATAAACTATGATACAAATATTTGGTGAATGGTACGGGAGCCAAATGTTGTAAGTAAAAAATATTAATTCTTTTCCTTATTATCAAAGTGTTACTACTTATTGCGGTGTGACAAGTTAGAAAGCTGCTGAGATGTCTTCCTACAAGAAACTTACACGACTTATATACTTATGACAAATTCCCACAAAACCCCCAGTTGTTAAAACCTTTAAACACACTTTGGACATAGAATGTCATTTAGTAAATCTCCATAAGAATTATATTAAGACTGGAATTGATGGTTGATATTCGACTGTAATTAAATTAAACGACCTTAAAATGTACATTCAGTCCTGGCTAATGTTCTTGTACATGATGTGCTGTCGGTTAGTCGTGTACATATAGTCCTGGTTATTAAGTCTTGTAATCGTGGCTATTGCTCTTGTACAAATATTCCTGGCTATACGTCTCTTACATGAAGTCCTGGCTATATGTTTTATACAGGACTTCCTGGCTATTGGTCTTGTAACACAATCGTGGCTGTTAGGCTAGTACATGTAGACCTGTCTATATGTCTTGCTCTTGTAGTCTGTTCTTGCACATCACATCCTTGTTATTAGTCATGTAATATTATCTTGTACATGTTTTTATGCCTATTGGTCTTGTTCAAATTGTCCTGGCTATTAGTCTTGCACAGATAGTTCTGGCTATAAGTTTTTTTTCACATAGTCCTTGTTATTGGACTTTTTCATTTACGTTCTAGCTATTAGTCTCGTACATGTAATCCTGGCTATAGATGTTGCACATGTAGTCCTTACTATCGGTCTTGCACATGACGTCCTTATTACTGGTCTTATACATGCAATCCTGGCATTTGGTCTTGTGCAAATAGTTCTGAATATTAAGTGTGCACATCTTGTCCAGGCTAACAGTCTTGCACACTTAGTCCTGGCTATTGGTCTTATACATGTAGTCCTGGCTATTGTTTTTATACATGTAGTGCTGGCTATTATTCTCGTAAATGTAGTCTTAGCTATTACTCTTGTACACCCACGCTATTGGTTGTACATGCAAAATCGCGGATAATAGTCCTGTGCATATAGTTCAAGCTATTGGTCTTTTAAATTTAGTTCTTGCTATTGGTTAGTGCGTCCGTCCCGGATGTGGGTAGTAGCGGTTTCAAACCCCGGCCGAGTCATATAAAAAACTTATAAAATGGTACATGCATCTGCCTCGATTGACACTCAGCGTTCAAAGGTTAGTATTAGGACTGGTCGAGTCGGTGTCAGGATGTTGGGACTGATTGGATATGATATTACATGCCTGCAGCATGATGTCCCAGTGCTAGACATCACTATAAACTACCACACTACAGACATCGTAGAAAGATCGCTCAAATAGCTAATGCTACGTTAAAATTAAGAAAACACACACACACACACACACATTCCTGACTATTAATTTTGCGCATTACGTCTTGGCTCTTGGTGTTGCAAATGTTGCCCTGGATATTTGTATCGAACATGCAGTCCTGGCTATTTGTCCTGTAATGTAGTCCTTGCAATTCGTCTCGTATATGTAGCACTGCCTATTTATCTTGTAAATTTGGTCCTGGATATTGATCTTTTACATGCATGTGGTCCTGGCTATAGGCCTTGAACATGTAATCATGACTATTAGTTTTGCTTATGCAGCCATGGCTACTTATCATGTACATCTAGTCCCGACTATTGACCTTGCTCACGTAGTCCAAGCCAATAGTTATGTGTATGCAAACCTGACTATTATTCTGCACATTTAATCCTGGCTGGTGCTCTTGTGCACGTAATCCTGGCTGTTGTTCTTGTGCATAAAGTCCTGACTAGTGATCTTATTCACGTAGTTTCGGTTAGTTGTCTTATGCATGTAGTCCTGGCTAGTTACCTTGTGTACGTAGTCCTGAGTAGTGGTCTTGTGTACGTAGTCTTAGCTGTTGTTCTTGTGCAAGTAGTTCTGAGTGGTGCTCTTATGAATGTAGTCCGGGTTAGTGGTCTTCTGCATATAGTCCTTACTAGTGGCCTTGTGTTCGTAGTCCTGGCTGATTGTCTTGTGCATATATTCCTGGGTAGTGGTCATGTGTACGTAGTCTTGGCTAGTGGTCTTGTGCATGCAGTCTTGGCTAGTGGCCTTGTGCATATAGTCCTGAGTAGTGGTCTTGCGCATGTAGTCCTGGTAGTTGCCTTGTGCATACAGTCCTGGCTAGTGGCCGTGTGCATGCAGTCCTGGCTAGTGGTCATGCAAATATAGTCCTGGCCGATGGCCTTGTGCATATAGTCCTCGGTAGTGGTCTTGCGCATATAGCCCTGGCTATTGGCCTTGTGCATGTAGTCCTGGCTAGTATTCTTGTGCACGTAGTCCTGGCTGATGGTCTTGTGCATATAGTCCTGACTAGTGGTCTTGTGCATGCGATCCTGGCTAGCGGCCTTGTGCATGCAGTCCTGGCTAGTGGTCTTGTGCATGTAGACCTGGCTAGTGGCCTTGTGCACGTAGTCCCGTATATGGTACTACTCATATAGTTCCCACCAATAGTCTTTTGTTTGCAGTCCTGACTATTGGTCTTGCACATGTAGTCCTAGATAGTGGTCTTGTACATGTAGTCCTGGGTGGTGGTCTTATGCATGTAGTACTGTCTACTGATCTTGCATATGAAGTCCTGTCTAGTGGTGTGCATGTAGTCTTTGTTGTTGGTCTCGTTCATTTAGTCCTGGCTATTCGATTTGCTCACGTAGTCCTGGCTATTAGTCGTTTGCATGTAATACTGGCTACTGGCATTGTACAAGCAGTACTGGCTACTGGCATTGTACAAGTAGTCTTGGCTATTGGCATTGTACAAGTAGTCTTGGCTATTAGCATTGTACAAGTAGTCTTGGCTATTGGTCTTGTTCATGTAGCTCTTATCATTAGTCTTATCCTATTATGTCTTTTGTACCTTTAAATTTACGCTACATTATATGTGTAAGTGTTTATAGCATAATTTATTCTTTTTCATGGTAATTGAAGTGAATTACAAACATACGTTCTAGTTTTTTTCTTCTAATCTTCTCCAGTTAAAAAAGTAATTATCTGAAAACAACGGTTCTGTTTGATTTTAAGTAGTCGCAATAAAGTGAAGACAGTTTCAAGATGTACTGTCTTTTGTAAATATTTACATACTCATTACTTTTATCGACAAATATATAAAATAAGTAGATAAATATTTATTTGTCTCAAAGTGGCAGCAGTAGATAAAACAGCTTTTTGTATTCCTGAAGTTTGCACTCAGACATGGGAGTTTAATGAAGGTAGTGGACTAAAGCACTTTGTTGTGTCTTGATAATACGATCTTCTTTTAGCATGATCAAAAGAATTGAAAACTGGTGATTATCTATCTATCTATCTATCTATCTATCTATCTATCTATCTATCTATCTATCTATCTATCTATCTATCTATCTATCTATCTATCTATCTATCTATCTATCTATCTATCTATCTATCTATAAAACTGTCATTTATTTACGTTCATTAAAGATGTCTTAAAAGAGGATTACGAATGTTTTCGTAAGTAAAGGTAAACATCATGGATACTAGTTACACGTAAGAATTTTCAGGTTCATTCAGTGAATATCTTTCTCGTTTAAAAAAATAGAAAATGCACGATTTCTAAGGGAACAACTCTTTTCTTATGATACTATGATACGTCACATTTCTGCAAAATGCTACATGTTTTATTTAGTTCCTCACCCACATGATACATATCTAATGTACTTGGAATTACAATATTAATTTTATACTTTTAGGTCATTTCTTCTTTCATCGGATCCGTCCTTCTTAAATTTCTTTTATCCTTTTTTCTGAAGTTATAGCCTTATTATCTGTGCATTTTTAAAACTTAATCCATTTTAATATATTTCTCTCTTCAATTTCAAACCCTTATTTAATTAGTGTGTGTGTGCATGTATGTGTGTGTATGTGTGTGTATGTGTAACACAAATCTAAATTCTCCTGTGTAAATGAGAATTCTGAAAATATTTTCTCACGAAAACGTTTACTCTCAATAATATCCTAATGTCGCAATAATATTCCAATGCTTATGTCGCAATAATATCCCAATGCTTATGTCGCAATAATATCCCAATGCTTATGTCGCAATAATATTCCAATGCTTATGTCGCAATAATATCCCAATGCTTATGTCGCAATAATATCCCAATGCTTATGTCGCAATAATATTCCAATGCTTATGTCGCAATAATATCCCAATGCCTGTGTTGGCTTCCGTTAGTCTTGAAAGGCGATGGAAATGCGCCCATGAAAGGTGTCCCAGTTTGTAGTTGTGCAGCGTCTTCTGTGACTATAAAGCCCCACACGGGAGTGACAATCCTTGCTGCAGTTGCTACTCTTGAAGCATGAATCAGGTCTTGGTTGGAACTGCATCCTCTTCCTCTGAGATCTTTTCTCATCAGAGAGCTGTCGTAACTTTTCCTCGCTGGCTTTCAGACCAGTGAACAGAGCATGTCGCCAGCTGGACTTGTCGAGGACAAGCTCTTCACAGGTGTTGACCTCGATCCCAAGAGCTTTCATATCGTGCTTGCAGACATCCTTGAAGCGAAGATGTGGCCTTTGCCACATCCCAATGCCTAATGTCAATGTATCAGATGTGAAAGATTACTTGGGTGACATGATCCCCTGTGTTTGTTATACATATAAACAAAGTCTAGGACATCTCCTCCCCAGATCATTTTCTCTGACCTCCCCCCTTTGACATATCCCCCAGAAATTCCCCCCCCCCTGGACTTCACTCCCATGTAATTGGACTTTCCCTCCCCAGTCATTCCCCCCATGATCTTAGAACTTAATTCATTTAATATGACATTTTACCAATAAAATATAAAAACTTATATTAAACTATGTTTAAAGAAAGAGGTTTTTTGAAATAAATTTCAGTAGTAAGTGTTAAACAAAGTTAACATTTTTACATATTAAAAAACGTATTGTTGAAAGTTATTGTTGTAAGCAATTGCTTTAAAGTATTCCATGATGTCATTATTGTTGAAGTCGGTGACTAACTTTGCAATAATCATAGAACAGTCTTTGTACTTTTTCTTAGTTTGTCAAGATCCATGATTGTGTGTTTGTTTGTGTGTGTGTGTGTGTGAGAGAGAGAGAGAGAGAGAGAGAGAGAGAGAGAGAGAGAGAGAGAGAGAGAGAGAGAGAGAGAGAGAGAGAGAGAGAGAGAGAGAGAAAGAAAGAGAGGGAGGGAGGGGGTCAGCGACTATGTTTGCAATTCTCGAAGAACAGTCTTTGTTCAACTTCTTTGGTTGTTGAGGCAAATGTCCACCGAAGATCTGATTTAGGCTGACATTATTTAAGCTCTGTGCACTTCTATTGTTAATCTTAAATATGCCAAAAATGCACAATAAACAAAGGTCAGACTCAAGCCTCTTCAATATACTTCAAAGAAACCTCCTGTTCTATAGTGAGTAAAATCACTATCAATTGACTAACAATTAAACAATGCCCATTCTTGTTATAACTAACATTGTTTAAAAATGGGTGTGAATTTATGTACACAGTTCAAATGTGGTGTCAAGCCACCCTTTAGATCCATGAGTGTGTGTGTGTGTGTGTGTGTGTGTGTGTGAGAGAGAGAGAGAGAGAGAGAGAGAGAGAGAGAGAGAGAGAGAGAGAGAGAGAGAGAGAGAGAGAGAGAGAGAGAGAGAGAGAGAGAGAGAGAGAGAGTAAATATTTTACATTTAATAATGCATTTTTTCAGGTGACAACAGTCATATCTGTGCACTAACGGTGATGCGGGATGCGAGTATACATCAAAGCTAAGTTGCTATATATAAATAAAGTTGTACAAAGATAATGGGGGGGAGACTGGGGGGTCCTATCTGATGGTGAGAGTCGAGGGGGAACTGTCCGGGTAGGGGAATATGTCGGGATGGGGAGTCCGGGAGGGGGGTGAATATCGTGAGGGATAGATGTCCTGATACCATATAAACAATTATACGCATGCAGATTAAGATGACACGGCCGGATTGGGACGGAGGGGTCCAGGTTTTCCGACACCCCACCGCAAAACTAAGCAAAAGAAAACAAAACCAGAGCACAAACACATAGTCACTTTTTATATGAAATTTAACCAAAGTTTTATTCTTGTGTATATTTATTAGGTATTATGCATACGTTCAGTAAACAGGCAAACATATCTTTGATTGGTCTCATTTCTCAGTAATGTTAGGGCCTTTTTGAAGCTTTGGACCCCCTGAGCAACTGACATGATCCGGCCCTGGATATATCTTCACCTTTGCTACACACAGCTTATGATTTGTTTGCACACGCACGCAATAATTGGGTATGAAAGTGCAGCATTAGACGATTTTTGATGAGCGCAGAGATAATAAAAAAAAGTCCAGTCTATGCAACTCTAATGATTTTATTCCAATGATGGGTGGACAAAGTTGTCAGAATCTACTTCTTACTTATAACCTCCTAGATTTTCATTCAGCTATTGGAATGTAAACAGTCAGTTTCACCACAGAAGAAACCGAGTCTGGTATATCTGGCAGTCATATTTCTTATTAAACAGGTTTTTTGTTTTAATTCTCTGTATGATACCACTCTGTGACGAATTACAAGCAACAAGTATTGTGTATTCCATTTTTGTTCAGAACACTGGAATTTGTTTTCAAATGGGTGGAACTCTTCATTGAACAATGTTAAGTAAATCAAACAAAAACTAGAATGTATTTCTCTGATAACGACTGCTTTCGCTCAATTAACACAATCTTCCCAATCTGTACAAATCTTGTCACGACAAAATATCTCATGTGATGTGGGTGGAGGGCTTCTGCAAGTAATATTAGCAAAATCGCTCTTGCCATGATCTCCTCATTGAGACCTTTGTCTGAAAGAATGTAACCTTCAAAAGTCTCCAACCACGATATGTAATTAAACAGTGATTAATTCAATCGCTGGGTGGAGCAGAAAGTTGCAGGATACTTAGATTTATGAATGGTCTGAATGGGGTGGGTGGGTGAAATTTTGTATCATGTATATCATTCTTTTTAAATAATCCTAGTCTTTATTTGAAAGCATTTAATTATGTGACACATTTTAAATTGATTTCAACTTCTCAAGTGTTTATTCGTTTATAAATGACGAATATGTTTGCCAAGTATCAACTTCCTCGCTGTAACCATTTTTTTTCTCGCTTTAACAGTATATTCATCAGCTATAAAACGCCGGTAAGATCGTATTTACATCTAAGTTTCGAAGTAATTTTCACTTTGAGCAAAGTCAAATGCTTGATTTGGTGCTGATTGATTGGTTGATTGATTGATTGATTGGTTGATTGGTTGGACTTGATTAACAGTTTACATTATTTATTGCTAACATACTGGAATTATAAAAAGGGTAATCATTTATTCTATGTAGTGACATACTTTTAAAAAAACAATATTTTCCAAAATAAAATATGAAAACTACAACAACTGGATTGTAGGAAAAAGATTTAAAAAGGAAACCTAAACAAAAATATAATTATATAAAGAAATAACGCACAGAGTATATATTTGCTTTGCTTTGTCTTCTGGGTTAAATGCCAGTAAATTTTGTGGAAGAAGAAATAAGAAACCTACGGGAAGCTACTAGCAAGCTTCCTCGCCTATCCGCGTAAGTTAAGTCGAGACACGAAAACACGCGGACATATGTGTGAGTGCTCTTTTAAGAATGGCGCCTTAGACGACCCTTAGTGTACAAATAAATAGCTTCAGTTAATTTAAAAACATATATGTATTGATTATCTACCTTTTCTTTCAGACGTGACAATATATTTACACCTGACTAGATTCTACCCATAATGAACACAGCCAGGGAACCAAACTGCTCATTAAGGGTAGAGAGAGGAACACGGAAGGCCCGTCTTCTCCCCTTCTCTACATTCTTCTGTCCGAAGAAAATTAACTCGAAACAACTGAAATGTTTTCTTCGAGTCAGTTTTCACTGCATTGGATAGTAACTAGAATGCCTGCCCAGCAAACGATTAACACGCAGAACATTCCAGAGGCATCCACCTTGGAGGTTCCGGTCCACAGATCCTTTCATTTCAATCCTTCAACACACTCGATGAAAACGATACTTCTGGACAGCTCCATTAGCCTAATGATTAGAGCGCCCGCTTCAGATGAGGGAGGTATCGGATTCGATCTCTGGCCGAGTAATGCAAATAATTTGTAAAAATGATACTAACAGCTGCCTCGTTAGGTGCTCAGCATTAAGGGGTTAATTTTAGGACTGTTCGGCCTAGTGTCAGGATAACGTGACTGGCAGTACCGGATTTAGGCATAAGCTAAACAAGCTGCAGCTTAGGGCCCCAAAGTCTGAACTAAGTCTGAAGGGGCCCCTCAAATTTATTTTATACCAAATATGGCCTCTATAGCTTTCCATAGCTTAGGGCCTCGCTTTGTCTAAATCCGGCATTGTTGTCTGGGTGGGGATATGATGGTAAGTGTCTGAGGCATGATGCTACATTGCTAGAAATCGCTATAAACTGCTACACTACAGACACTGTAGCGAAATGACTGAAAATTTTTAAAGCTACGGTAAAAATCAAAATCACACACATTTACACAGATACACAAAAGAGTCGGACAATGGTAGGGACAAAAGTAATGATGCAAGTAAAGGGGCTCATGTAGAAAAGACCCACCCCACCCACCCGCCTTGATTCGTTGCTATAATAGTGTACTCGACCATGGAGTACCGGTTCAGAGACTGGCTTTATTAAGTATAATAACGTACAGTACATGTGTTTAGAATACTGTTCAACAAGTGAGCAGATTATATAATTAAGAATGAAATGACATATTTGGCACCTTTTCACGTGATCGGCGTTTCCTATTTGTTCAAAATATAATATTATGTTCAAAACCTAAAGTAGTAAATGCAGTCAAACGGTCTACTTGTTTTGTATATGATCATGTGGTAGCAACGTCTCACAGGTACTTTGTGTTATAAATGTGTCTACCTAGATGCCAATCTATAGTCACGCCTGAAAGAGAAAGGAAAATAATTGAGACAGGTATGATTTTCTATTAACTGAATCTGTTGCACACTAAGGTCCAGGAACAACACCTAATTCTGCCTACCATCCTCACTTACGATCCAGGGATCCTTGTGGTCGAATCCAGGAAGAGCACTTAATATTGCCTACCATCTTCACTCACGATCCAGGAATCTTTGTGGCCGAATCCAGGAACAACACTTAATATTGCCTACTATCCTCACTTACGATCCAAGGTTCCTTGTGGCCGAATCCAGGAACAACACTTAATATTGCCTACCATCCTCACTTACGATCCAGGGATCCTTGTGGCCGAGTCATCGAAGTGCTCGCCTTTAGTGATTACTGCCATCTCACCTCTGTCCCCGTGGGGTGGATTCACAGGCTAGGCAAATTTAGGTGTGTGAGAAAGCATGACAAGCTTCCATTTGGTCAATGTTCTTACCGTGGCTTTCCTGGGTTCTTCGTCCTCTAGTTATACTGGTCGCCTTTTATAGCAGTTCGCGCCCTGAAAATGGCGTCAAACCCAAACACAATGACAATAACCACCAACAGCATAAGCTTGGAAGAAGAGTCCACAGTTGACTGTATTTGTGAGATTTAATTATAGGGACACAAAGCCAATGTTTCCACATCACATAGATTTATTTATTCACGGCTAATTTATGACATGTTAGTGGCTATTCATGTTCATTTTCTCATGATTTCTTGTACGTTTTCGTTCTCTTCTCTTGATCATATTTTATGATCGTGCTCTTTCGTGTCACGAGACTTGAAACATTTCTGTGGCGTTTTTCTACCTTGCAGAAACTGTATCTTCTTTTAAATAATCATTTCGTAATGGTATGAATGCTTAGCAACAGCAATGTATAAAAGAACAGAATCAGTTTTTCTGTATATTTCTGCTTTATTAGTCGAGTCTGTCAATACGACTTTTTCTGATTGGCCAAGTTGTCCCACTAATCTGATACTCTATAAATATAATTATGATCGGTATTGAAAGTCATACATGAGGCACCGGTACCAGTCTATGCTGGCGTACGAGTTGACTGGTCTGACAATTGCAGCCGTATTTACATACGATGTGTAAGAACACACACGACCATTTCTGCCGCAGGCATTCCTTGTACATCTTTAAGTGCAGGGACTCGACAGAACTCAATTCGCACAACAAACAGATCAATTAATTGTGAAGCGAATGTCATATCTCGATTTTGTTCTAGATTTATAAAACAAAAGATTTCTTGCTCAATTATGATAGCCACTTGCGGAAAGTGCGAGGGATATGATTTAGAACCTGGCTTGTTTTCCTCCGGGGAATATATATATATATATATATATATATATATATATATATATATATATATATATATATATATATATATATATATATATATATATATATATATATATATATATATATATATATATATATATATATTAGTGACCTTCTATCAATGATATACCACTCGCTGCTTAAATTTTTCATTAAAATGAAACTTAGCATGCCTCGTTTATATTAAAAACACAGTGATTCGGATTATGATGGCTTATTCTTGCCTGAAGTTTCTTGATCAATTACAAAAATTTAGCAGATAACTGCAGCTTACTTAACTGATGCAGATGTTTTCTAAATGTATCTTAATGCGTTTGACATAGTTCGTTATACCTAATGTGTGACTCAGTTTTAATCCATCTCCTGGTGAATAACCCTTTTTTCACTACAACCCTCAGTTAGTGTTTTAAGTTGAAAAGCCAGGAGGTATTCTGAGTGCACTACTAATTGCAGGTGATCTCGCGTTGCGTAGAGGACACACAGCACTTATGGTATGGAACTGTGGGAACCAGCCTGGAAAAGGATGAATAATAAATACATGGGTTTGGCTCGCCAGGATTGGTTAATAAGTTAAGTTATATTTCAGTAAAAAGAATCTTTTGAGAGCTTATGCTAGATATAAGTGACAAAAAGATAGAGACCTGGCTTTTTCATGGAATTTCAGTCCTTTAACGGTCTTGAGTTTGGAACACTCATTACTAAAATTAGCACCTGACTCTTTGGTGCGAAATTGAAAGCACATGTTTCAAACACATGCTGTTTCAGAAAATGCTGCGGCTGATATCCTTTCCTCTATATAGAGGCTGACGTCCAGGTTTCATATATATTGATAAATATAGGTTTGATCAAGAGCACTTAGAAATTTTAAGTTATGGAATTTTTTAATATCATCGTTCTTGCATTGGTTTACTATAGGAACTAAATTAGTACTGCGAGTCCTATAGACAGCTACAGGAATACAGTGACTCCACATATGCAATTGCAATAAACGTTACTTTAAATGCAATCATATGGTTCTATTTATAGATAACAAGCCAGATTCATACTTTTTGTAAACCATAGATTTACCTTCAGTGGGATTAGTCTAAACACAAATTCAGAAGTATCAAAACTGTTGCCAAGAATGGGGTTGGAGAACAGGATTTAGATTTGAATATGTTAGGTGGAGTGTTTTACATTTTAATTCATATATAAGCAATAAATATATAAAATATATACAGTCTACCATTCATGGTGTAAATATAGTAAGCAATATGATATTTCCTAGTTGTGTTTTGAAACATAATGCTTCAGATATGATTACTTAGGTCTCTTCCACCGTGCTTAATGGGTTTGACCTCTCAGGATTGTGCACCTCACTAATTTCTTTCAGTGAATGTTATGAAAGTTTATATTTAGTATTTTAAAAGATTTATGTCTTCTTTACTTTAGTTTTAAATTACATGTCTTCTGGGTAATTTTAAATATATTTTTCTGTAATAATATATATGCATACAGATGGTCACCTTGACCTTTCACTCATTAATTACATAATATGACAAGGCTGGTAAAATATTTCAGTATTAAATTGAAGAGAGATAAATGGTGATATTAAAAAAGATGACTCTTGTTAGACAGCATTTTAGTATTTTTTTCTGATTTTCTTAAATAAAGCTCATATATTTAAATGTTGCCTGAAATGCACCATAGTTCTTTAGGTGAAAATGAATTTGCAATATAATTTAATATTCACTAATGTAATCTTTGACAAGCAGAACAATGCTCATCGCTTACATATGTATTTAACTACTATTCCTAATTCTGTCAAGAAAATCAAGGTTGGATATAGGACACACGGTAATAATGTTATAGAAAAATGGGAACCAGCCTGGAAACGGATTAATAATAAAAAGAGTATATATGGGTTTGGCAAGCCTGGAAACGTATTAATAATAAACAGAGCATATATATATATATATATATATATATATATATATATATATATATATATATATATATATATATATATATATATATATATATATATATATATATATATATATATATATATATATATAGGTTTGGTTTGGCTAGCCTGGAAACGGATGAATAATAAACAGAATATATCTGTATTGGCTAGCCTGGAAACGGATGAATAATAAACAGAGTATATATGGGTTTGGCTAGCCAGGATCCGTTAATAATTTAAGATATATTTTAGGAAAAAGAATATCTTGAGAGCTTATCCCAACTGTAAGTGACAAAATATAGAGACATGTTTTATTCCTGGAATTTCAGTCCTCTAACAATCTTGAGCTTGGAACACTCATTACTAAAATTAGCACCTGACTCTTTGGTGCGGAATTAAAAGCACATGTTTCAAACACATGCAGGTCCAGAAAATGCAGCGGCTCATATCCTTTCCTCTACACAGAAGCTAACACCCAGGTTTCATATGTACTGATAAATATAGGTTTGATCATGAGAACTCAGAAATTTTAAGTTATTGAATTTTTAGTATCATGGTGATTGCATTGGTTTACTATGGGAACTGAATTAGTACCATGAGTCCTATATCCTCACTGCCACCTCAGAATCTTGTCGAACAGCCTGTTTTGGCTGCTATCTCATTTTCCAAATCAAGTATCCAAGGTTTTCTGCACCCCCATAAACCGTCACTCACCGTCCCGGCCAACAAATATTAAATTTTCAATTGGTTTTTCATGATTTAGCGCCATTAAATAATTAACAAGTCCCATACCCTAAAAGTTTAGTGCTATAAAGCCACATTGCTTCGTTACAATACACTGACTATGCTACTGCCTAACAGCGTGTTCTGACTATAAAATAGTATTAATTTTAGTCACGTAGCTTCTCCATTAATTATGACATAGTCTGCGTTGCTTTATTAATGTAGTATTAATGTACACACTTGTACTCTGTCATTCATTTCAAGACCGCTACAGTTGTTGATCTCCAGACATCAGAGTACAAGACATAGAGAAGACTAATAGACTAGTAAACTTAAGATAGGAAAATAGTTATTTTGAACTTTGCCATAATATTCATGCAAAAAGACTAACATCATGACATCAGAGGGATACCGTATCTGTTACAAACGTAAAGAGTAGCATTCTTCTTGTCATCATAAGCGTAAGGAGATCAGCCTTATAATAAAACACAGAAAGATAAACCTACATAAGCGTAAGGACTTCGACCTTATAATAAAGCACAAATATAAACCTATGTAACAGCAAAACAACCTAAAAAGCGTCAACAATTTGCTGTAACTATAAGCAATTATTGGAAATTGGAGTTTTCGTCGATCATAGCCACGAGCGTCAGCTATTTCTTAAACTGTAAGCAGTTATTGGAGTGTCATCTTTATAAAAGATAGATAATTACCAATTGTTAGCTCTTACCAGTCAGAAAAATGCAAGTTCAGACAAGGGGTTTAAGATAGACAAAGAATGTGTGGGCTAGGTTTGTACCCGTGTTTGACACCCTTTCGGGAACAAATTATAATTTTATAATTATTACGATTCTGTTCTTTCGTTCTTTATGTGTGCGTAAGTTGGTAACTTTGAATCATTTTGGTTTTAAATATTATAAACCGTATGTCAAGGAATTTCTAAGAATATAATATTGTGATATTTTGTATGTTTCTTTGCATATGAGAAGTTAATTCATCATGTACGTCTTTTTATTTACAGCGATTCGTAGATGACTTCATGTTGTTGGCTAAGGATTTTAGTTCATATATGAATTCGACAGAGAACAACGGTAAACTGAATGTATGTAGATTGTTCCATAGATGTATCGAAATGCGTATGACAGGGTTTTATTTTGAGTAGAGCGTGATTCATTTCTAACCCATTTTATGTTGAGTATCCCCTTTTAACACAATGTAACTCAACATAAGTGTTTCCGAGGTAGTTTGTTAAGAAAACAGCCACGAGGTATTCCAATTGCATTAATAATCTCTGGTATACCCTCGCCTCGCTTAGAACACTATTTCTACCGCTGAATCGTTTAGAAACGCCCATGTTTGCTTCTATCTCAATTTCCAAGGAATTCGCACGAAGTAAAGAAAATATAATTTTGAATAGAGCCATCATATCTAACATTGTGCCTGCTAATTAGTACTTGTACGTCAAATATAAGTTATCTGAATCATTTTCGTTCAACCCTATTTTACACTGGACATAAATATCCTAATTATATAATTAAAAGCAATAATACGCGACTTTTTCCATTCCACTCAATCCGTCCCTTCCCCTTCTGCGAATAAAATTTAAATTTTCAATTTGGTCTTCATGCTTCAGCGCCAGTAAATAAATAATGTTTTGACACAATTTCCTAAACCACAGATCCCAACAAATCAATACAATATGGCCAAATTGCAAAATTACATTAACTCCCTATAATATTGCATGAGAATTTGTTCATGCTATAAACTGTTATCAATGTGGCCACGTTGCTTCTACAATATACAACCTACTTGCTTTTTAATGTAGTAGAAAACTCTGTCACTCAGTTTCCAGACATTATAGGTCAGGAGACAGAGGCGACTAATGAAGTATAAGCGCTGAAGAAAGACAAAAGCACTGCACAACTATATGGACAACTGCAGGCTCACACATTTCCTAAAATAATCAATGTTAGGGAAGAAAATATAAAAGCCAGAACATAAAGTTATATCTTGACCTTGGCCAGTAAGATACACACACAGGAGACAACCGCATGGGTCAGAAATTATTCAAAGCTCTAACTATAGTCCAGGATTAATGCTATCCATTGAAATATACCAGAATGTGTCTGCAAGGGGCTTGTCACCAAACTGTCCTGGTATCAGATCAGTCCGGTTTTCTTGCCTGAACCACGATCATATGACACATATTTAGTGGCTTCAACGTCCTTCAGTCACATTAGACAACTGGAAGAACTAATCGAGGTTAAAGCATTCATTTAGAAGATATCTCTCTTCTATCATTGATTTCGATAAGAATAGTTCAGCATCAGTATTAGAATTTCAAAGGGAAACTTAAGACCTAGTTTAAACCATAGCCGTGATCAGTATGAAAGTCAATCGATATGTCCTGACAAGCTAAGCTTTAGACTTACAAATATTAGATGCCGATAGTCACAACAGTTTAAGTGAAAGTCCAGGTCCAAACAAAAACCTAGGTATGATTTCACATTATGCGATAATTCAGCTACCGAATGTAGCTGATAGATGTCATCCTTACAGATGAGCAAGAAGCAAGAGTGCCCATAAAATGCCAGTCATATCAATAGTCAACAACAGCGATGAGAAGTCCTCATATTTCGCTTTGGTTCTACAACACCCGGTCGAGGTGGTAAATAGAACATGAAAATCAATAAAATGTTTCACTCCTTGAGTAAGACAGTACTAAAATATGCACCGAAACAAGATATGTCCAGCTAAAGATGGCTAATCAATGATATGAAACAAGACTTTGGCTAAAATATCGGATTAGTCTCTGCTGGTAGACACCTTTAATGTATTTGGTAAGAGATCGGAGTCGTTACAAGAGTTCATAGTGTACCTGACCAGTACCATTTATTTTGTAAACTACATAAATACGTAGTTAATATTTCCCTATGAGTTAATTATTGAGATCATTATCTATCAAGGAACGTCTATTTATTTAGATCTGCGTCATGGACATTCTATTTTCATTTAGAAATTCCTAAACTTGTTAACAACATTGAATGTTTCAAAGAGGAGGCTGAGCTAAATCCGTGCTATGTTATTGTGTCTTACTTTCTATATAACGTAATTTAATTGAGAACATACTCATTTGTGCCTAAATATCATCAAGAAGAATGATTTGTATTGTTCTTTTTGGTGGATTTATTTATTCAAATTAGTATTAAGTGAAATTAAAAAATGTGCGCAGTAATGTTCTTGAATCTGAACATTAATTTGGAATGATAATTAATTAAGATAAGGGCATTTTTTGGATTGTGTTACCGAGATACGTCAATGCACCTAGCACATCATTACACTATGGGCCAATGTCACATTAGCACGTTCAAGACTGCATGAATATCCACACATTTACTATTGAAACTTGTTTGGAAGAATACTGAAATTCATTTTGAACTGTATATATTCGGTCTAGGTATAGAATGATTTTGGACTATTTGGAACGTTGTAAGTTCTTTTTAAATGTTCACATTATATTATAGGGAAATAAACATTTTGTTAAAGTTTACAAAGTTGCTGGGTTTTCCCTTTTATGTTATTTTGTTTCATGACAAAAGAACATTACATCAAGCATTATGTCAGATGATATATTTCTTTACATTGAATGATACAGTATGTGTGGAAAAAAACAGCAGATCAAATAGAAACAAACGTTGAGTACGGATATGTAGAGAAAAAAGATGCTGCAAAATATGTAATGGAGAAGAACCAATTCTCCAAGTATAAAGTATTGAAGTATGTAAAGCATACCTGTTTCATAATCACTTTTGCATCGAAAATAACATATACGCATATTGATAGGTACCATTCTTAAATAATGAGGCGCAGGGTCAAACACGAGTTCCAAAACTCAACCATATCAACATATACTTGTCGGATAACTAACTTTTGCTGATGTAAAAACAACATGAAGTTAAAGTCTATAGTAATATAGATTATAGTTGAAAGTTGCCAAAGAAACACGTTTGACACATTGGTTTTGTGTGATCGCATAAGAAAACTACAAACGGAAGAAGTCAATCCAGTTTAAGTACAAACCTTTTAATTGGAAGGCAGAGTTTCTCATTTATCTTAGTGTTTTTTTAAAAAAAAAACACTGCGTTTTGATGTAAGCTATGTATTGTCACATTTCAAGTGTATTTAGGTGCTGATTTAAAAGTCTTGCCGGTAGAGTTTCATTTATCTATTTACGAATAACACAGACAAAAGAAAATGTACAAAACAGAAAACACATTATTGTATGGGAACTCGATTTTCCTATTTCTGTGCAAGGATTGGTGTCCTAAGACTACAAATCGAATACTGCTTTTCCATTGCGGAAGAGGGAGTGTCTAGCTAAATAGGAGGTGACTAAGGGGGAAATGGATAGAATTGTCATGTGATATTATAACAACATACAATAATCATCTCCTGAACAATGTTATTCCAACATTTCCTTTCAAACTCATTTAATAAAAGTTTAACTCCATTATTTACATTGTTTCATCTTCCTGTTGGTTTGATGACATAACCTTTTAGAT
The DNA here is from genome assembly GCA_016746295.1 of Potamilus streckersoni. Taxonomy (NCBI): domain Eukaryota; kingdom Metazoa; phylum Mollusca; class Bivalvia; order Unionida; family Unionidae; genus Potamilus; species Potamilus streckersoni. The sequence goes on along the minus strand of JAEAOA010000363.1, from coordinate 1,849,048 downwards.
TAATACCATTAATCACGTCGTTCTAGGTCGATTGTCTCGGATTGTTGTTGGAAAAGGTATTTAGGTCGTATTTTTTATAGTTAACAATGTGTCGAAAGTGCAACTGATAAACCAACTAGCCATCAATCATACCTTAGTTAATTTGTTCATTTTGTATTTGTATGGGATTGATTTCATGCACTGTTAATCAGCACCAATGTCTCATATAATTTTAGTTTATACAGGTAGCCTTAGGACTGCAATTCGAAACAAAACACCATATCATCTGGCAGATTTAATAGGTAGCCTTAGGACTGCAATTCAAAACAAAAACACCATATCATCTGGCAGTTTCTATAGGTAGCCTTAGGACTGCAATTCTAAACAAAACACCATATCATCTGGCAGTTTATATAGGTAGCCTTAGGACTGCAATTCAAAACAAAAACACCATATCATCTGGCAGATTCAATAGGTAGCCTTAGGACTGCAATTCAAAACAAAAACACCATATCATCTGGCAGATTCAATAGGTAGCCTTAGGACTGCAATTCAAAACAAAAACACCATATCATCTGGCAGTTTATATAGGTAGCCTTAGGACTGCAATTCAAAACAAAAACACCATATCATCTGGCAGTTTATATAGGTAGCCTTAGGACTGCAATTCAAAACAAAAACACCATATCATCTGGCAGTTTCTATAGGTAGCCTTAGGACTGCAATTCGAAACAAAACAACATATTATCTGGCAGTTTCTATAGGTAGCCTTAGGACTGCAATTTAACAAAAACACCATATCATCTGGCAGTTTCTATAGGTAGCCTTAGGACTGCAATTCGAAACAAAACACCATATCATCTGGCAGTTTCTATAGGTAGCCTTAGGACTGCAATTAGAAACAAAACACCATATCGTCTGGCAGTTTCTATAGGTAACCTTAGGACTGCAATTCGAAACAAAACCCCATATCATCTGGCAGAAAAATAAAGATAATTAATCTCCCAATAAGGTTTGGTCTAGGAATGTTTAAATCTTTGGGAATGTAATAAATGTATCTATTAAAATATATAACATGCATCTCATTGTAATATATTATATTTTGATAAATACTTAAACGTGTTATGATAGGATACTTACTCCTTTTCCAAAAATGAAAAACAATAATGTTCCCATGTAAACTTGATCATTTTCCTTTTTTCACCATTGCTCATGTTCTTCCTAGGAAGGCAGAGTTTACAGATGCTTTTTAATTTATTATAAACTAATGCAGAAAATTGCGTTTTTGTAAACAAGGTTCTGCTTTCTTGTGTTTATTTGATAGTTATCACTTGTGTATTGGCCATGTTTATGATTATCGATGCACGCGGCATAAAACAACAACAAAACAAAAAAACCTTTGATCCAGTAGCCCAGATTCTGTGATGCGACTAGCTAATTTGTTATGATATGTATTTGGTCCAAATTAGATATAACACTTATTTACTTTGGAACTAATACAAATAATTTTTGAATAATCAATATGGAAATCTTTATTTGCGAAATGACAAATATTTTAATTAGTATAACTTAGACATACTGATGTTGAATGATGCAGGACTTCTTCAGAACTTTTGTCGTTGACGCAATCACTAAGTGGTGCTACCGAACTTTATTTAAAAATTAATAAATCAACATGATTATGTTTGTATCAAACGAAGCACAAATAAATAAGGATGCATTCTAACTTTGTAAAGAGATTTGAAAAAAGAAATTAGACGCTGAGAGTTGTATTAAGAGATTCAGAGAGCTTTATCGATGGTATATGAGAGTGTTCTATCGAGTGTATCTAAGAGTTCTGTCGATGGCATATGAGTGTTCTATCGAGTATATCTAAGAGTTCTGTCGAGAGTGTGAAGTAATACTTCTGCACCAGATCCTTATTGTAGGACATTACAAGGATGAAATATAAACTCCAGAATATCTACCAAGACTACAATAAAAATAAATACACAATTGTCTAGTGCTTGTATTTTTTGTTTTATATACAACTACTCTTGTAGGGATAAAACAACACTGAATTAAAAAAATAATCGCACATCTTCTACCAGAGAGAAACAATATTTTTCCAGAGGGAAGAACATGTGTGAAATATCATAACGACAGAGCTAATAAAATTTAATTAGATATTTCTTTTGCTCATCTTAAATAATGGCGCAAATATGACTTGTGCCTAATACAGCAGGTTTCAAAGATGCAATATAAATATTTGAAGTGTGTCAAAATGAAAACAGCAACGATATAATCAAGAGAGTTTGGATACTCTAAAGTGTGGATTTATTTCGTTGTGTTAAAGAACGTCATTCAGAATACTAATTCGTTCATTTCCAACACCATAGAAGACATACCGCGGAAAAGAGACTGGCAAAGGAAATATAAGGGCATATAGTATTATTTGAAAGCTATAATATAAATTTAAATGGCTAGTATCAGATAAGTGAAGAATGAGTAAAGATCGAACTGCAGTGCAAGACAAATACTTATATCCAAGACATGTGAAAAATGATCTTTACAATTCATTTACTTCTGTGATTTGTGTGATTAGATTTTTAACGTATCTTTAACCATTTTCAGCCATATTGCTACGATATCTGCAGTGCGACAGTTTAAAGTGATGTCTAGCACTGGTGCATTATGCTGCAGACATGTAGTATGATGTCCCACACGGTCACATTATCCTGATACCAGGCCGACCAGTACTAAAACTAACATCGTAATGCTGAGCGCCTAGCGAGGCAGCTGTTAATACGATTTTTAGAAGTCCTTGGTATGACTTGACCGGGTTTTGAACCCACAATCTCTCGCATCCACTAAGCCACTAGAGGGGTCATTTACTTGTTTAAGTAACAATGGACTGTGAACACAAATTAAACTGGATAAAAAGATCGTAAATTTAAGTGAATTGAGAGAATGGTTAACCGAATAATTTATGTAAAAATTGCAAACGCATTACATATAATATTAGAAAGAAGAGTTTATGCTGATAACGCTAATATTGTTGACATGCACGTCTGTCACGTGAACCACTGCAAAAATATTACTAACTCCGGTGACGGAATGATAATTAAAATGTGAAATAGCCCCGAGCCCCAGTCAGTAAAGGTGACAGTCTAGGTGCATAAAATTACAAATAATCGGGTAAAAGTAGAACAATTTAATAAACTATATCACGTTACTCAACAATTGCAGGACAATTTTTCGATGAAATATTTTCGAAACAATAGAAGTTTCGTTAAATTTGCCAGTTATTTCATCACACGAAATTGAAAGTGAATTTCCTTTCTGTGTCCCTTCTATGTTACTCAACTTCCGCTTTGTATTCCTCTGTCAGTACTTCCTGTCCCCTTGTTTCCCTTCTCCAGACACTCCTTGTCGTACTTCCGATAACCTTAGTCACGTCTTGGGCCCTGTGCCTTTTCACTACTGCTAAATCTCCAAGCCCTCCACGTCTTCTCTTCTTTCTTTTATCTTCTTGTGTCGTCCTATCCTACCCGGAAATATTCATGTGGCTTAGAAGGGACGAACAATTTTGCTTTATTGTTCTAAAACAGACATTCTCACAGAACTTTCATCAGCATAATGACAATTAATAATTATACTCATCCACTCACATCTAAGTATTCCACATGTTCTTGATCTATAATAAAGACTAAAACAACAAAACTAATATTATGACTTCTGATACATGCTGTAACGAGGAAACCCCATGAACTTCAATTTGTCGTTTAGTTATTTAATATTTCCTTTGGTTCAAATTTATGTTGTGATATAAATGTTTGGCGGAACGTGTAACTGTGGCTGCTATTGTGGTATGTTAGGAAGCGGCGTAAAGTGAAGACGTACCCTGCAGTGTATTACCACTCCGCCAGAGCAGGCAAACTTGGATGGACTACGTTAGATGTAAGTCAGTCCAGGAATTTAAAAAGAATAGAGACAAGGTCTGTCATCCACCAGCAGTCCGGCGCTACAAGGCTTGTCCAAGCGAACGAAAAGGAATTGCTACAATAACGTTTTGACCGAGGATAACTCTTCTTTCATCATTTTGCACAATCTGCTCTATCTATCTCGAACGGATAACGACGTGAATATGTGACCAGTTGGCGACCAGGGGCCAACCAGTCGAGAAGTCTGCGACCGAGATTGCGACAGTCGGTGACCCAGTCGGCGATCCTGAGACAAATCAGCGACGAGAGGGAGACCAGTCTGTGACAGCAACCCAGTCGGTGACCAGAAGAAGACCTAATCTGCGACTCTGCGACCGAGACTGCGACTAAGTCGGTGAGCAGAGGAAGACCTAGATGTGACTGTGACCGAGACTGCAACCAGTTAGAGACCCTTCGACAAGTCTGCGGCACAGTCGGCAATTAGAGGTAGGCCAATCAAAGACTCTGTGAACATTCAGCGACCCTGAGAAACAGTCGATGACTGCGACAAGTCTGCGACCCTGCGAGAAGTGTGTGACTCAGTCGGCGACTCTGCGACAAGTTCGATACATGAAGCAGACACAGTCTGTGACCCTGCGACCAGTCGGCGACAGAGACTGTGACAGTTGGCGACCCTGCAATCAGGTCGGTGACAAAGTCGGCTTCTCTGTGACACGTCGGCATCTCTGCGACCAGTCGGCAACAACTGCGTTTGACCAAGTCGACCACACCCAAGAAGCCAGGAATAAGACAGTATACCGCTGAGGTAGAAATCTGTCACACTCTGGAGACCCAGTCATCAGACAGATTAGCGTGTTATCACTCCTAATACAAAACATATCATAAAGAACCCTAGATAGCGAGACTCAGAGCAGTGTAGCCGAGGGAGTGTTCTGCTACTATATTAACATATCTTTTATGTAGTAAACTATCAACATGGACAATATTCCGACTCATTTCCAAGCTTTGAAATTATCAAATAAACATAAATATAAAATGCCTAATTATACGTGCACAAAACCACCAAAGCCTAACTTTGCACAATCCACAACTATATATTCAAATACAAACAAGTATAAGGTCTCGCACTACTCACTATTAAATTAGGTTAGGTGCCACAGGTGCCACAGTCCAACATTTTAGCAGATTACACCATCAACCTCGGTTTTATTCTAACAACTACATACATTAATGTTGAATATTACTAATTTGCTACACGTTACATTACGACTAATTGATGATTAAGCTATACATGGAAGATTAAAGTTCAGCTAAATTAAATGCACATAACAAGGTATAAATCGTACGATATCTAGTTAGGAAGTGCGATATATTCGTATGAAGATATTTTACCTCATATGATTTTGTTCCAAATCTCGTCTGGAGTTCCTAGAACTCACCTTCACGCCATTTTACGAGGGCGTAATTTGCTCTCGGAGTGCAGTATAGTATCCCCAAGTTCTCTATGACCTACCTTTTTCACTTACAAGCGTGCACTGATTCTTTCACAATGAATGTAACAGAAAAATGTCTGGCTGTGTGAGAAATCGGCCCAAAATTTGACTTTTTCCGATTTATATACCGGTGGTTTCTTTGAAAACTATCAGGGATAATAGAAATGATACGTTATAATGTCGGTTTTCCCGTCTCTAAGACTTAGCCGATCGGTGTCATCAATGGCTAATGCAATAAAAACAGAGCTTCCCACACCCCCGTGGCAAGATTATCTTTGAAGTAACTGCGAATTTGTAACGCAATAGCTAAGGGACGGATATGTAGTTTCTTTATTTTAGAATTGGTCAAAAATATTAAGGTTATATAACACGTATAAACATTACCAAAAGTATTTTGAATTACAAATTCTATCAGTAGATATTTTTAAAGTTATTCACACATAACATAACAAAGTCTGTCTGCAGTTTGATGACGGATACAGCTACATTGTGTTAGTTATATATATTTTCCAGAAATAAAATTGGACCAAGGAGTTAAAAAAGATGAAATTTGCATATACAATGCTATTAAAGAATTATTCTCAAGCCTACAGTCTGAATATATACGGTTTGATGAGTGGAAACTAAAACATGAAATTTTAGGTGTTTATGCTAACGATCTCCAAGAATGAATTATTTTATACACAATCAGACAATAATAGATATCAGGGGAGAGTTTTGAACAGAATTCTACCGACTAGAATGCATACATATTTGACTTAAAACGGATAGAATTTTGTTCAACTTTAACTGATCATGTCAAAAAGTCTCATATTATGACACTGGCATTAATATGCATAGAGAAAAGCCAAAACAAATGGATTAACCTATTCCTTTATGTGGGAAGTGAAAAACATTTAGCACATTTATTTAAAGATCGGAGTAACAGCCATAATTTCAAAATACAAAATAATGTTTGGAAAGATATATTTTTCTAGCTTTACAACGAATTTTGTTTTACATCAGGCTGTGAATGGTAAGTAATCCAAACTATCGAAGACTCGAGAGAGATGACATAGATGGCATGTTTAACAATCTAGAATTATCTCTGTACGACAAGAAAGATGACGTATACAAATTATTAAAGATGGTAGAAACAAAACGAATGTGTATACAAGGAATGGGAAAATATTATGAAAGACTCATCAATTGTGAACCACCTGAAAATATTATTCCATTAACATAAGAGGAACAATACCGAAATAAACGTTTTCAGGATCCTGACACAAATTCCATTTCCAAAATATAAATAATTAATATAATTCGATCAATGTGGAGACAAATTCGCATTAGAAGCATGGGGCTAAGGCATGCACAATATGCAAATTTTGTATTCATTAACAATCGAGAGTGAATAAAAAGAAACATTGAGATAAAACTATGCTAATTATGCCATTGAATGATGTATGAAGCGATCGTTCTCATCTTTCATCCAAACAACAACAAGCGTGCTCTTGTTAAGTACACTCGAGATCTATATTTTCTTTTTTGGGTCAATAGTCGGGCAATATAATCTAAGAAGAATGCTGCATGGGTGGTTTCTCGGTGAGCTTAACTTCCTTGTTATAGAAACAATCTCTGAGTCTTTTCCTATCTGGTTGCCAAGTCAATGGCTGGATGCTTTCGCGTGCTAATGCAAACAGTCCATGCTACCCTTGAGTTGCTGTTGGCGCATCAGAGTAGTCAGAACGCTTGATCTTTATCTGACATCTAACAAGATTCTATTTCAGTGTATACTATGGTTTAATATCATGATACTGAAACAGATGTGCGTCTAAAGTGGTAGAAATTCTCCTCTGACGCTGTTAGCACCCTTCAGCCAATTCAATACCCCATCAATAGATTCGCAGCATCATCACTGCGGTAAGAATATGTCACTCATTTGTAACGATATGTCGAATCTTAAACAACAACAAAATATAAACACCCGTCCAGACAAACATTGAGTCCTTTGTACTGGCTATCATCACCGTATCCTAATGTTAGCCATTATGCGTATATAAAAGTTGCTTTTTCATTATTGGCTCTGTCACGTGTTATGGATAGTCCATCATGCCCAGATTAATTTAAGAATATTATTATTGCACCACATATGCAATGAAACACTCTTATTATTTATAGATTACTGCATTTGTATGGGAGATTATGAAAGAGTTTTTAGGATGGCTATACTGCACGACCTTGGGAGTTCAGTATATCAATCCGAAAATTGAGTTAATATTTCCATTTAAATGCAGTGTCCTTGTTACTATATGCTCATTGTTGTTTCATTACCAAAGTTTTAACAATAAAATTAAGAATCAAATATATTTAATAATAAAATTTATTATTTTATTATTACAATAATAAAGTTCACAATCGTAGATTGCTTCAATACACAATAATAGTAGTCAAGCGCATATAGCTCTTCCCACCGACTCTTTAACTCCATAGCGTACCGCGCGTTCACGTGTTTCAAGCGCGAGGAGCACAATATGAAGATGTTCAATATCTGGGAATATTGAACGATTCTGATAATGAAATTTTAACGGAGAAAGAAATGAGCATAAAATAATAATAAATGCGAGTCAGCCCTGTGCACGTTTATAGCATTTTGGTTATTATAAATCGAACTTTCCGCAAGGAGTATTAAAAATAAATCAACCAGTTTTATGCCTTTCCATTGTATTACTGTTTCTAAAGCTTCGTTGACTTACCTAATTGCTGTCACAATATACGGTATTGAGAGACACTTACTGCAATCTTTCTAAGTATTTTTAAGTTTCATCATCTTCATCATAGCTAGGCTGCTAAAATAATTGAATTGGTCCGTTCATAATAAGTTTTCCACTCATATCATCAGTTTTTAACTTTAGATTTACGTCTGATTAGTCGTTGATAACTTCATCCGACACACGAGTTATTCTGACTTCCCGCGTTCATTCATCTCTGCTTCTTCATTTTTTATATTCACTTTATGTGTTTTATGTTTTACAGTTTGCTCTAGAATAATCACAAGCAGTCTCGGGCCGACATTAACAACAATTGATAACAACAACTGATAGTGAAAGACCTCTGCCTCATGGTATTATATGTGTCTTTCAGGTTGTCGACTGCCTTTTCGCTCTTTTATTCGTTTACGAGAAAAAAGAGTCGTTGATTTATTTCAACAACGTTTTACAAAGACATCGGAGTTAAATATTCCATCAATCTTTTGCATTTTGCGCAACAAACGACTTTGTTAGCTTTAAAGTCACGATGATGTTATTTTGTTGTCCGGATAAGGTGACTAAGGTATGTCTGGGTCACCCATAAGATGAAACTTAGTGTTATTTTTACCTGATAAAGCTTCAATGTCACTTCACAGTTATTTTGTTCTGCCGTCTGGTAGATTTTGTCTATAATTGCTTTGAATTTGTTTATAAAAAATATTTAAATTTGGTTTTTCATTTCTTCACCAATGACCAGATTGAGTATAACTCGATTCTGAAACTCGGTTCACTTTTAATCTTTGCTGTGTGAACCCAACCTCTTGTCCAACTATGTGGACCAATTAATATTTATGTCACTAGGTGCCCGTATCAACTGGTACCTCATGTTTGAACATATACTATCTTATATATTTTTCATGAAACCTCTAATGGGTTAACTAAAGTTCACATACCTTGGTGATCAATGAATTTATCGAATTGTATAATTTTATTTGCATATGGACTTGTGTGATTGGTCTTGTAGAATAAGATCAGTTGTCTCTCCTACGTCTTTCAATCTTGTTTCAATTTCGCTGCGTGTGCTGGAGAAAACCTGATCAGACCAGGTTGTATTTATATTCCCATCATCGAGACTGTGGTGGTTGGGACTTTGTACACTTGTTCTATGGCTGTGGTGGTTGGAAATTTGGACATTTGTTCTATGGCTGTGGTGGTTGGGACATTGTACATTTGTTCTATGGATGTAGTGGTTGGGACTTTGTCCATTTGTTCTATGGCTGTGGTGGTTGGAACTTTGTACATTTGTTCTATGGCTGTGGTGGTTGGGACTTTGTACATTTGTTCTATGGATGTAGTAGTTGGGACCTTGTCCACTTGTTCTATGGCTGTGGTCGTTGGAACTTTGTACATTTGTTCTATGGCTGTGGTGGTTGGGACTTTGTACATTTGTTTTATGGATGTAGTGGTTGGGACTTCGTCCATTTGTTCTATGGCTGTGGTCGTTGGAACTTTGTACATTTGTTCTATGGCTGTGGTGGTTGGGACTTTGTACATTTGTTCTATGGCTGTGGTGGTTGGGACTTTGTGCATTTGTTCTATGGCTGTAGTGGTTGGAACTTTGTACACTTGTTCTATGGCTGTGGTCGTTGGAACTTTGTACACTTGTTCTATAGCTGTGGTGTTTAGGACATTGTACACTTGTTCTATGGCTTCCGTGTTCTATATTGCAATCTCTTGGTTTCATTAGCTCGAAGGCGTCTGTAAATTATTCACCTGCAGACTCTCGATTGAAACATGTAGGACAAGTTTGCGCCTGTCTAAAGTTTCAGCTGTCTGACTGTAGTGTTACGCTGTCACACTCCATGCTCTGCTATTGCATCACGTTATCATTTAAACTGTCACGTACAGACTCACACTGTATTTTCCCGATGTTCTGGACAAGTCAATAATATAAGGTCATCAAGGTCGGGAGTGTCATCAACTTTTGAAAAACAATCAATGATATAACATTAGGAATTTGACGATAAATAAAGTGCTTTTTCTGTCATTTCGTACATCTAAAAACGACTGATCATCTGCAGATGGCACAATTAGGTACAAATAATCCCATATTACTATTGAATAATCAGATTCAAAACAGCTAAATCTTCCTGGTTCTATACTTGTTAATAATTAACTCGCTAACTGCATTTGGAAAGTTGTAATTTGCATAGATGGTTTGGGCGTTGCTTTCACAGAGAAGTCAATGACGGTGAATTTTTTTTTTCGTCACGCTATGATAAAAACCAGGTGTTAATTGCTATAAATATCCCTCCATGCTGATTGTGATACTGCAAGAAAATACGCCCTGTTGGTCCAACACGGATTCCCAACATAATGGTAGATCTGCGATCAATAGAGCTTGCGTTCTTTGTGGAGCAAAGTAGAGATATCAGAACCGCCGTGGAGTAAATATCATGCAGATAAATATACTCACAGATACAATTATAGAGGACCTAGTACACATCTGGATATGTTGTTGTTGTTGTTGTTGTTGTTATTGTTCTGGGGCTTAACGCCATTTTTCAGCACATATGGCGGCCAGTAATAATGGTGGAGGAAGAAAACGGGAAATCCACGGAGAGAACCACCGATCCACGAGTAGCTACTGGCAAGCTTTCTCACATATCCACATTCGCCGAATCTTAGACTCGAACCCACGCAGACAGAAGTGAGATGGCAGTGATCCGTAACAGAGAGCGCTTCAGACCACTCGATCATTCGGGGCCCCCATGAGGATATGCGATGTGATTCTTACAGCCAAATCAAGACTGGGATAGCACCCATAAATCTTGTCCATGTTACACATTACGACGCCATCTTACATAAAAGGCTTCAAATAATATGCATGCGCGTCGAAACGTGAATTCGGATTTTATCTATGACTTGAATGCAATTATTCCTCCACTCGGTGAACAAATTGCCAGATGGATCATTACAGGAGGCACTTCCCGGCAGAACAGCTCATGAGCAAACTATTCCTCATTGGAGGTGTTTGTTGTTGTTGTTGTTGTTGTTATAGGGTTTAACGTCATTTTCAGCACAAGATTGGCTATACATGGCGGCCAGTATTAATGAAAGGGAATGTACCCGGGAAAACCCAGGATAGAACCACCTACCGATTAGAAACCTCATTGGAGGAAAACTCATTAATATAACAAACAGTATATAAAATAATGGCCAAGATATACTGTCCTGGTGTTTGTTTGAAACTGATGTTAAAATGTTAGCAAGCGCGGAAAATTAATCCAAAGGGTTTCAAAATCCTGTTTTGCCAAACATTTTGGCAAATCTACCTATCTTGTATCTTATCCAGCTGTTCCATTTGCAACTGTCTATAGACTTAACTGTCCTTTTTCTGAAGTTGAATTTACTTCCGTCACTA